>JAOEHX010044374.1:0-32685 GCA_025448015.1 Bolborhynchus lineola
CTGTGAGGGTGCTGAGGCGCTGGCACAGGGTGCCCAGAGGAGCTGTGGCTGCCCCATCCCTGCAGTGTTCAAGGCCATGTTGGACACAGGGGCTTGGAGCAACTGCTTTATGGAAGGTGTCCCTGCATGTGGCAGGGGTTGGAACTGGAGGAGCTTTAAGGTCCCTTCCAACCCAAACCAGGCTGGGGTTCTATGAAATACCATTAACTCAGTGCACAGCTCTCATAACTGTGCATTTCCGATTTGAAATAGGACATTATAAGAATGACATTAATTCAGGGAGAGATCTAAGCAGGAAGAAGGTTCATGGTGGAAATACACATTACACGGAATACAATGCTAAACTCAGCATAAGAAAAGCAGGTAATAGGAGATGGAGAAACAGGGGGGAAGTCAGCAATTTTCAGTTTGAGAAAGCTGGGAGGTCCACTGTAAGCTCATGGTGGGTATGTCTGAGCAGGGAATAAGAAAGGCAAACACCACACAAACCCCTCAAAAAACCCCACCAGAACATCTGTGCTTAGGACAGCAGCTCCAGTTGTGATGACACAGACCCATGCTTACCTCTCCACGTGGAACACACTTCCCTTTTGCAAACATGGAGATGCAAACCCCACCATGCTTGCACACAACACCACACGCTCCTCCACAAACACAGGCCTTAATTCTAAAAACCACCTTGGCAGAACTGCATCCCTTTACCTCTGACTCAAAGGGAGCTGTGTCAAAAGGAAGATCTTGAGAGTGTTTTCCAGCCTGAGTCTGTGATTCTTAGAATGGAGGCAATATCCCTCCATACCACATTTATACTCTCCCTCCAAATGTTGCTTTCAGACAAAGTAAGTTTCATTTTGTGGAGAAGAAGGATGGCAAGCACTTCACAGTGGCAGGACAGTTTGGTTTCTCTCCCTCTTTTATGGTTCAGAATTTTGTTCTTCTCATGTTCCAGAAGCCTATAAAAAAAATACTTCTATGGAGTAACACCCATATGAAGTCATGAAGACAAAAAAAAAGCCTTACACATGCATCTCACTTCATCATCCCTGTCTGCTGTGGGCATCCTGGCACCCTTGCAGCTCAGCTGGCAGAGTTAACAAAACCTCCTTGTAAACCGTAACCAAGGCAATGAACTCAAGTATACACAACTAAGTGCTGCTTAGGAAAACAATGTCCGGTTTTCGTAACTGGAGTGCATTGCCAGTATCAACAGAGGTTTTTCTATTGAGGCCTGAACATGACACAGCGAGGAGGAGGAAGGAAACTGCTGAACCAGACACAAGTGCTTCTTACTGCACTCAAGTCAGACAGACTGAATCATGCTAGTGGGGAAGCTTGAAGACTCCTGGGTAGCCTAATGCATGGCATGTTTACCATTCAGCCCAGGAAATCCAGCTTCCAAACTCAAATGCAACGCTGTCATGAACATTCAGACAGCATTAATGCCTCACTGCCATCAGAAAGGTCCAGAAATCTGAGATACTGATGTATGAAGAGATATATGATCTTCCAGTTTCAGAAAGAACAGATTTAAAACAGTTGTCATAAGCTAATAAATTCCATACCGAGTCTTAAACTTTCCTGTTCCTTCGCTCAATCATGGGGAAAACACAAAAAACAACCCCACAGAATTGTAAAAGGTGAGACCAAAATCCCATGCTTTGGTTCAGAGCATTTCACGCAACCTGAGTCCACAGAGACTTGTGCAACACACAAACAGAAACCCACCAAACAAACAGCAAAAGCCCATATGCAAATGTAATCCAGTGAGGGAGTGACTTGTAGAAAAGTGCTTCTCTGCCACCTCCAAACCTCACCAGCTCTAAGGAGCTGGAAGCTGCATTAACAACCATTGCCACCATGACTGCAGATGTTGTAGATTGGAAAATCAAGAGCAATTGCCAAGAGTACTACGCAGGGGGCAGGTTCTGCACTTCCGCCCTACCCCTGTGAGCAACATGAGGTGGGAAACAGAAGCAGCATTTGGAAACTCTGGGAGTGCCACAGAATTCCCTCCTCAAGCTCTCCAACTCAACACACACGAAAGGCAGCCAACATCCAACTTGCAGGAAAAGTCAAGTCCAAAAATTCAGACTTAGAACAGAATTATGTTTTCTACTCAAATATTTGACTATACTCATGGAAGAGAGCAGACCAGTCTGGCATCGGAAATCACCTGAAATCAGAGCTGCAAGACCCTTCGCAAACACAGCACAATCTCATGATCAAATAGCTTCACAAAAAATTGACAGCTCACGCTGAGAAAGGTCCAATATTCTGGTACAAAGGGGATAGGACACCTACAGAGGAAAACTGACAGAAAGAACTGTTATGCTGTTTCCCAAGACAACCTTAACTGCAACCTAAACCTATTGTCCTGAGCCAGACTCATTCACGCAATGCAATCCGACAAGCCTGAAGTCTGGTGGCTCATTTGAAGATTTTCTATGGAAAGGTTTCCTGCAAGGCCATTCCATGACGGATTCCTTACTTTGTTTTAAAGTTTCTCAGAATGCCAGAGCTTTGTTTTTCTTTTTTCTCATTAATTTCCAAGCACTGGGAGCAGGGAGTATGAACAGGCAGATGTTCCCTTCTGACATGCCAATGGTGCTGTTGTGTGTCCTCTGTGTCTGAGGGGTCAGCATTCTCAGTCTTCTTGCTTAAGATCTTGAGTCAAAGTCTGGGAAGAAGCAGAGGGGAAGAGACCCACAGCTAATGGGGAATTTGCCCAAGACCAATGTCCACTTTGGAGAAACATTCAATTATGTGTTTGCCAGGAAACAAATTATATCTAAGAGATACAATTTAAGCATGTAACCAGAGTCTTGTTGACACGGACCTTCCCCCTCTCCCCCCATAAAGAGGAAGAATGTTTATTCTGCAGAACACTGCAGTGAACAGTGTGTACAGATCTACAACATAAAAGACAATTAGGGAGGTGTGTCCTACTTTATAAATTATACTACTGTGCAGTCAGATGGGGCCACCACTAAAAATACTGTCTAGGAAATAACTGATATCCATCATGAGCCTGCATGGATTACACAAGTAAATCCTGCTACAAGGAATTGATCTTCTTCACTATGAGGATGCTGAGGCATAGGTGCCCAGAAAAGTTGTGGCTGCCTCATCCCTGGTAATGTTCAAGGCCAGGTTGGATGGGACTCGGAGCAACCTGCTCTAGTGGTGTCCCTGCCTGTGGCAGGGGTTGGAAATGGATGAGCTTCAAGCTCCCTTCCAACACAAACCAGTCTGGGATTTTATGATCTTAAAACACCCCTTAAAAATGAGGTACCCTGTAATAATTTCCATAGATCCTCACTGTGTTTTAGAGGCATTTATTATATTTATTAACTTAGGGAATGTTCAGAGTTCTTTTATTTTCTTTTTAGTTTGTTCTTTGGTCTCCTCTCCCTCATCTCGGAGTTTGAAAATTACATTGCTGTGAAATGTACTAGTTAGGAAGGTGGTATGGTCTCTTTCCCTCTCCTCTTTGGTCCTGTACCTTCATGTGTACACTAATCCTAATGAACTTGTCAGCAACTTCTTCAGTGGCTAATGCCTGGTGTGGTCTCTGTTGCAGTGTTGGGTTCCCCTCACATACTAAGCCACCAGCTAAGCTGGAGATGGGTTAACTGCAAAGTGAATCCCACTTTGAAATGCACTGGACTTGTAGTAGGAGGGAAAAGAGCTTGAATGACATCGTTCAATTCAAACAAACCTTCTTCATGAGAAAACACTGGAGAGTTCAAAGTGACTTCAGAGGCAAGATTCCAAAGACTGTTACCTAATGCTGTAGAAAACCTACAGAAACCTGTGAAAATAAGCTTTTCATAAGCACTGTAGGTCCACAGCCTGGAGAATGGGGAGATCACTGTACATGGGGCATACTACTTTCACTGCTATTTA
The DNA here is from genome assembly GCA_025448015.1 of Bolborhynchus lineola. Classification (NCBI taxonomy): domain Eukaryota; kingdom Metazoa; phylum Chordata; class Aves; order Psittaciformes; family Psittacidae; genus Bolborhynchus; species Bolborhynchus lineola. Next base: position 3,907 of record JAOEHX010044374.1, read on the forward strand.
GAAGTAACTAAATTTTCCTGTTTCCATGCTCGGAAAAAGCATAACAGGGATGAAAGCACAATTCCAGTACAGGATGGTGCCGGCAGCTTTGCAGAAGCATGTTAGAGCTATAAGCCCATAACAGTTTCCTATAGGTAGTGTATTCAGCAGAGAATCAAAACAGTAACATAGAATGGTTTGGAAAGGACCTCAAAGCTCACCCGGCTCAAATCCCTGCCATGGGCAGGGACATCTTCCACTAGAGCAGCTTGCTCCAAGCTCCGTCCAGCCTGGCCTTGAACACTGCTGGAGATGGGGCATTCACAACATTACTTCTTCACAACGGGTGTTTTCTCTCCAAATAGCAAGTGGATGCTCCCACAAGAGAGGAATCTGGAGACCCCTCAACAGCAGCTGCCTTGAACAAAACCGCATGTTTTGTACACCCTTTATAATACTGTACCCATTTGGATCAAGACTATTACTCAAGAGAAGTAAGTTTTGCAGGAGTTGACATTCACCTTGGAAGCAGCTGGATCACTCATTCAAGTACATGAATCAGAGTTGTTGAGGCTACAATGATACCTAGAATGGAAAATGAAGAAATCAAGGCCACTAGCTGACCGGATTTCACCAAAGAAGCACATAAAGCTTCCAAGTGTTGCTTCCTGAAATACTTATTTGTGTGAAGCTGCAAGCAGTGGTTCCATCCACTTGCTTTACCCAGTTCTGTATAACAAGGGAGAAAATGCTCTTTTAGAGTGACCACACTGATCCTTTTAGTTCTCCCTGTATTAGATCAGCAGTATTCAGCAGCAACTGTTTCCCTTGTCTAAAGCTTAGATAAGGCTGAACCTCAAAACACACAATTAGAAACGCTGTATTCTAGAGTACTTTTCACAAGCTGCATTTCTATTTCATTGTAGAACCTTTAATTACAAGCTTTTGTAATAAAGTCACACAAGAGCTCACTGCAGATTTTAGAGGGCGTAAAACCATCTGGCTGAAAGAGGGCGAGGATGCAGACAGGGAATATAGGAAGATAGGAGCTAGTAAAACCCCTCCACAGCAAGACTTTAGCACATACACCTCAAAAGGCTTTAAATCTGTCTTCATAACAAAGTATGTATGCTTGGCATTCTGAATTTCTTTCTTTAGAAAGAAATTTAGAGAGAAAATCCAGTATGCTTGCTGTAAGACAAGCACTACGGTTAATCAGGAAGTGCAAATGAATTGGTAACATACAGAAATGGACAACTGTTGCTTAACCCCAATATAAATATAAAGTGAAATATAAGTGAAAAACACAAAACAGAAAAGTGAAAGATTCAAGCTAAGTTACCACCTTAATGACCCTGCCCTTTTGATAGTTTGGTATCTTTGTGTGACACCACAATTAAGAAGGTGAATTATGGTTTTGGTGCTCATCTGGCATTTCTTTACAGTGAGGGAGCAAAACTACAAGCAGTGCTTCCTTCCCAGGAGCAGTCCGCAGGCACTCAGCACATGGGGAGGTCAGCAGAAAGGCTCTCAGTAAGGAAGTACACATGCAAAACCAACTGATCCATTAGTAAAGATTGCTGAAGAGCAGACACATTTGTCTTGACCGAGCCCAAAGGGAAAGCAAGCACAGTAACCAAATCTGGAGCCTGCAATAAGGGTTGGGGAGGGCACTGGGGCTGGGCAATTGCCAACATCTTTCTGAACATGGACATAAATGAGAAGTTCTGTTCCTGACCAGTACAGATATTTGAAATATAACTAAGAACTGACATTCAGTGTTCCTGTTTGATAGCCTGTACTCTTCACTGGACTGCAAATCTCATCTGAATAAAAACTGGCAGATCTTGAACATAGCTCTGCGCTTACAGCACATTAAAATCTAGATGCAAACCTCAGCAACTGTTTAAAACAATGCTCAAACTACCAGTCAGGATAAAGAAACCATAAATACTGAAGTAAAGGTTACAAGTTTCAGACTGGTTTATTCTTTTAAAGCCAAGTAAAATGACGATCAGAAATTCCACATAATCCACTGAAAAATCCCTCATATATATGCTCTTGAAGAGATATAGAGGAATAATAGATTTCAAATGTTACTGGATACAAAAAAGCTGGAGCTGCCTGGCCAGACACTAATGAAAAGTCTGCTTCTTGGCCATGCAAGTTACATGGTATTGACAAAGTATGCAAACAGGCAGCGTGAAGTAAAGAAGACAGGAAATACAGAAGGTGCTGAAAATACTTCAAACCAAGCAAAGCACACAGTGGGATACACAGAAAACATTACATAGCTTAAATAGATGATGAATATAGAACAAGAGAGCATGAGGGAAGTAAGATACCAGAGAAAATGAAAAATCAAGGGCGAGGGCAGGGAAAAGAGACATAGGAGACAAGCACCGAAGTCCAGGGGACCGAAGATTTAACAGCCATATCCCAGTTCCTGTATGCTAGCTGTTCAACATCAGTTAAGTGATTGGAACTGAACAGCTTCCAATGCTAAGACAAATTGTTGCATTATTTGGAAATGGTCTAAGATTGCCATTAGATCATGTGAACTGCTGTTATTTCACTATCACACTAATGGGGGACCTTTCTATTTTGCAATAGGTCAGAACAATTTGTCTCTTCAGTTTCAGTGGGAAAGTTTTGAAGAGTGTCACGCCAAGAACTAGTTAGTGAAGTTGCACAGGTCTTCACCATCCATTGGGAGCAATCCAGAATCCCACTGTACTTCTGGTCCAAAGAATGGAGATTATCTGTCCCTCTGGAGAGGAACAAATACCAGCAGTATTTTGATATCTTTACACACAATAAATTCAGACATAGAGATTTAATGCCAGCAGAGCAATTGAGAAACTAAAAGAAAGGAATGATCTTTCACACAGGTGTGGCATTTGTCTTTGTTGGGAAGGCTCAGAGGAAGCTCTTTTGGGGAATTTAGTTTTCAGGTGCAACCTGCATCACACAGCAGCTCTCTTCAGTGAAGAGTGATAGCCCATGAAGTGCAACTCAGAGGCACTGACCAGGGGAGGGAAGATGTAAGAAAGATCTTAAACCTGCCAGTATAGCACTTGCAAAGTCTGGTACACTTATGATACAGGCTTCACTTGGCTTTACAAAAAAAGTGAATCTACTAAATACTAACAGCACAGCAGGGTAAGTTCTTGGAAAGAGTAAATTACATTTAAAGAGTGAATTAGATGCTTTTACAAATTTAATCCTCTTGATAAAAAAGACCGTTCTAGTTTGTAGACATATGCAGCAAAGCAAGTCTTAAGGCCAGTATAATCAAAGGAGTACTGCTGGTTAATTACTCCATCTAAAACCACTGAGAAGTAGCTTCAAGCCTGCTCACGCTGGCCCGAAACCCACAAGAGGGAGCAGCAATCAAGCAAAAGCAAACACTGTGTTTCTAAAGAGACAGTACTTCCACCACACACAGTGCATTCCTGCATTTTCAGTAGAAGCGTTTAACTACTTGACTAGTCAGTCGTTGAGGATGCTGTTGAAAGTTATTAGCACTTTTAAATCTGACTTTGGGATAACAAATGGGATAGGAGACCACAGTAGAAAGCGGCACTGCTCTTTATGCCTACTGAAGATGTTGTAATTTTGCCTGAAATTATTACCCTTACCAAATGCACTTCAACCACCTACATGAAGAAGCTAACCAAAGGTGGCAGGGGTGTGTGGGCCTTCTCATCCCTCCTGTACGTTTGCATACTTCCTTTTCTTCCCAGGTTTCTCCCTCTGGGATAATCCACAGTGATCTCAGGAGGTATTCACTGTAGGCACCTCCCTACTCCACTGAAAAAGGGAGAAAAATAGCAATCTGAATTTAACTGAAACTATATCGAGGATCAGAAGAGAATGAGGATTTTAAATCCATCTCCAACGCAGCGTAGTGGCTTGCAAGCTAGTATCACAGACAAAAACCCCAAAGCCAATGCAACACATTCTCTGTTCCTTTGGGAACAGACCTTGCACACATCAGTTGCTCAAACACACTTTTATGAAAGCTCTGACTGCCTCTCATGCTTCCCTGGCTTTTTAAAGGCGGACATCTGTTACAGATACAGAATTACTCCGAGCCACAGACATATAAAACATGACTGGTTTTAGAAGCACGTCTGCCAGAGAAAACAAGAATAACTGGTCATCATTCAAGAATGTTAATGTCAAATGTTATTAATAATCACAATACAGGTCACTAAAGTTAAAATAGGCTTTTGGGTTATATGAAGAAAAGCAGTGCATAAGGAAGTTATACACGAGAATAATTTCAGTTTCTTCTCTTAGGTCCGACAACAGCTCGTGTTTCATGGAGAATAACATTCAGGGAAGATTCACAGCAACTTTTCCAAAGCTTGAATGATGCTCAGACACAACACCTTGCACACTTGGATGGGAAAAGAGTTTAAACCAACTACAATTTGGAAAGAAGACCTCAGGGCCTTCCATGTCACCAGAAGCAATGATGCTTTAATAGGCAGCAAATCTCCAGGGCTCAACATCACCAATTAAGCAAGGAAGTCACGCAGCTCCTTGAAACCTGAGGTGTTGCCTCATCTCCTCCAGGTCACTGAGAATTCCTTCTGACCTTTTGCACATGCACATAAATCTATTACTTTGTCCCTGCTGATCTCTCTGTGTCCACCTGCTCTTCCCTGGCAGTTACATGAAGATACTGCACCAGTGCACCTCAATCAGTGTACTCTGGTCTCCTGCATTACAAGCAGCATGCTGACAAAAATGTACATTTGTGAAGCCATTTACAGAAGGAACACAACCGAAAACCCACCCTCCAAAAGAACAACCAGCCACAAATCCACCATCAGTTGAGACTCAAGGGCATGAATGGCAAATTTATGCAGCTACTCACAGCAAACAGTGAAGCAAGTAGCACTGCCCAGCTATTTTAAATGGCTCTTCCAAAGATCCACGGATTGCTGCTGCTCAAAACATTACCCAAGCAATTGCACGAATGAATTTCGGAGCTCCTGCCCAGTAGCTAGAGAAAAGTGACTGTGGGAAGACTGATCTGTCTTAAGCCTTTTACAGGCATGCATTTTAAATCTGCAGATTCTACATGTGTCTGATGGAGTGCAACTTGTTAGAGAACGCACGCGTGTAAATATAGCGCACAGCTTGGATACGCTCCATCTGCAAGTAACTGAGAAAGCCAACTTGCCCCTCGCAAAAGCATTCAACGCTACTTTAGGTCTAGCCAGAGCTGAGGAACAGACGTGTGAGCTATTTATATGCAGAGGTGCCAAAAAAGGTTTTAAAAAACCCTTGAGGTCATCCAGCCTCGGTCTGTCCACGAGATGTAGGATTCCTGCTCTACAGACAACCCTTCATACAGCTGCTAGCAGAGAACAAGCAGCATAAAGTAAAACGGGAGCGATGTGCTACTTCTCTGAGACACACAGTAAGCCAGTGAAGACAGAAGCTGGGAGTGCCGAGTGTCTGACCAGAACACAGACGCGTGGAGCTTCATACAACTGGGTTTCCTTAGGACTTGTTTAGTTGCTGCTTTTTCAATTCATAAAAACATGTAGGGACAGGACAGGGGAATGGCTTTAACTGCCAGAGGGGAGACTGAGATGAGCTCTTAGGCAGAAGCTCTTCCCTGGGAGGGTGCTGAGGCGCTGGTACAGGGTGCCCAGAGAAGCTGTGGCTGCCCCATCACTGCAGTGTTCAAGGCCAGGTTGGACACAGGGGCTTGGAGCAAACTGCTCCAGTGGAAGGCGTCCCTGCCCATGGCAGGGGTTGGAGCTGGAAGAGCTAAAGCTAAAAGGTTAAAGGTCCCTTGAACCCAAACCGCTTTACGATTCCTCTAAATAAATTGTGTGCAATAGTGTAAGATCCTCCAGCTCCACAACTCATGAAATGGTCATATCACAGTAAGCAACATCACAAAATCATGTTACTGCTCCATTCATACAGAGGGAAAAGGGTTGTACATAGTTATTAACTTGATAGGTCTTTTGAAGATCTGGCAATGTCAAAGTTATCTGGAAACAACCCGGAACCTTCACAGGACCATCCCCAGTTACCTTACTTATTACACTTATGTGAGACCTTTCCATTTTGCACCAAAGTCCACATCACTGAAAGGCTATAGTACTGAGACTAGAAACACCACTGGACTATGTAACTCCAGTTTATGCAAACCCAGTATAGCATTCATAGGAGGTCTGGGAAAAGCAAGGCTAAATCTCTTCAAATGGAAGAAGCTCTGTCATAAATCCAGCTCTATATTCCACAAGGAATAAGCTTGATAAATTGTCACAGTTTTGACAAAAATGCCACTAAAACCATTCTGCTGCAACAAACTGCTCACATGCAAAGAGTTATTTATCAGACCACCATAACATGACACACTACACCTGCAAAGACCCTACAGCTAATATCCTGGCAACTACCAGAACACAAGGAAACATATACAGGAACACATCACAAAACACTCGGCATCAAAGGCACACTTAATAGTTAGAAATTAGGATGCCTGATATTATTTCAAGTGTCTCAAATACCCCATGCCATTTTTTATCTGAACAGCAGGATACGAATCCATCCATGGATTATTTAAAAGGCAAATAAATGCACAGTAGCATTGTAAGGAAACTCTACATACAAAGCCCACGGAAGCAGCACTTTAGCCATGCAAAAACAGCTAATGGCCTGTTTTTTCAAGAATTTAAGCAGTGCCCAATTCAGAAGGAAGTCACTCTATATTAAGCATATACCAGAATTTGCTTTACAGCAGGCTAAATACTGAACAAAGATACTGGGCACTGGGCAGGCAGTAGCTGGGATAGCCAGAGGCCACAGAGCTCCTTAGCCCAACCTCTGTTCCTCACTGGTCACTTCTTCCAGTTCAACCTAGAAATAAAGCTCCCCTACACCAAAAACTGCTTTGAGGGGTGGGAGGAAAGGGTGTCCCAGTTGTTTGACATTTCCAAACAGGAGCAGAGATGCGCAGAGGTTTCAGTGGGGAACATCCACAAAACATCAATCTTAAAGCCTTCGGGCTGGATGCCTTCCTGTTGAGGACATTGCAGCTTCTCTCCAGGGCCCTGGCAGCCAGCCCAGCAGCACGCTCCGCCTGCAGAGCCTGCTTCCCTGCAGCCACCGAAGCTGGAGTCAAACACAGAACATCAGGCACGCTTGGACACGAGCACCAGATCCAGCAAGTGCTGCATCCCCCCATATGCACTGATGGCATTTTACTTTCCATATCAGACACAAGACCACGCTTAGCTCACTGCAGGCAGCAAAACAAACATTTGCTTTGGAGAATCATGTCCAAGCTTGACTTGGGAGGTGATACTTTTCTATACAAGAAGAGAGCGCAGACATCCAAATGGCCACTGTGAAGGATGCCACACACATACTACAAGCATACCACACTGATGTTTACAGGTCCACCTCTCCAGTGGCCATTTCTGAACCAGAAGATCTTAGCCATGATCTGCCCTCCTCTGACAGACTTTCCCACTAAAACACAAGCATGTTCACTAACTTTAAAAGACTGATGCAAAATTGTGCTCGGTTTGTCCACCAGGCTCAGGTTTAACACCTCTGGAGATAAACCATCCGGATGACATGTAACGGAGCATCCCTACAGCTCTGCTGCAGTATTTACTCTTCACAAATAATTACCTATTCCTGCCACCTTATTTATAAAATATCCTTTCAACTATGTGCGTTTTGATGGCATCCAGGGACCAACTGAGATCACAACTCTCCTGTCTAAATACTTACACTGTGCAAGATAGTGTCATTGTGATGGGCAAGGCAGACCAACTATAACCCTGATACCATCACTGGGTCAATACTACCCAAGTTATCTGGCCTTTACCACCATCCCCTTAAAATAAAGTAGCTGATCAGGATTAAACATGATGTGTACTCTATATTAGATGTTTTATGCTGTTTAGCTTTCGTTCTCAAAATGGCACAGAGGTGGCAAAGTAAGGGACAGCTTTAGTTTGCTATTACTAAAATCCATTCCTCACCTTTATGCAGCCTCATGTGGCTCACATGAAAGAAAGCTTCCTGGCAGTCACTGGAAAATCCTATACTCTGACCTCCTTACAGAAGAACAACACACAGCTTTCATTCTAGCCATCTCTGCTGTGAAGAAATAAAAGTGTATACAAACTATTTAACAGCTTTCCCTCCTTGTGTCGTTTTTGTTAGCCCTGTACAATTTACATAAGTGTACTGTTGCGAGTATTGAGCATTCTTCCATGTAAGAAACCATCTCTATTCGACCTTACACATTTTGCTATGATACTGCATCAGTTGAAAGAACAGTCATTAGTCCCCTCCACCAAGCCAGACGAACGGTATACTTTTCCCTTCCATGATGTTCAGATTGAGCTTCTGACATGTTCTTACATCAATTTCGCTGCAGGAGAAAGAACTCTAAATAGGCCAATTATCATCAATCCCATAAAGACCCCTTTCCAGAGGATCAATATGGAACACTCAGACCAGCCCACAGAGTCAGCTGCAGAACCTGAACATTCACGTGGTGATAGCTTTGGCATTTACAAGAGGAACTCACACATTTCTCCTGAGCTGAATCCGTACCTCCTGCACTACTCCCCTTTTGTAGCTGGTAGGAAGGCATTACTTGATCCAATCTCCTTAGGGCATTAACACACACTGCTATAGCAGGGCAGCTGCCACCCATCCTGCTCCGTCCTCCAAAGCAACAACAGCTCCGGTCTTAACTAGACAGATACGAGTCAGATGGCAGAAGAGACAGATGGCAAAAGTGTTCTTACCATGTGCTTCTAACTGCAGGAGATAGAGCAGCAGACTTGTGCAGCAGCGTAAGAAAAGAGCTCGACTTAGACTGCTGGTGGAAGCCAAGGGATACTTCTATATCTCAACAGATTATAAGTTCCCTTGTCCTTTGTTCAGCTTTCAAATCCAGCAGCAGTGGCACAGCTGAACCAAGACTGCCCATCATTCCTTGTCCATCCACAGACTGCACTGTAGGGCGGTAAGGAAATGATTTCTCTGCTGATTCCCCTATGGTACCTCCGTAACGAATGACAGAAAAATTTAACTGGCCATTTTTCATCACATCCACGCTGTGAAGTTTCCCCCTGACAACAGAGCTTATCAGTGCCACAGGCATTTCTGTCATTAACTAAAGAAACAGAAGATGAGGAACAAAAGGAAAATTGAGGAACGAAAGGGAAATAAACCCTAGTGCTGGAAATGATTCAAGTGTTAAAAAATGGAGTCTGATTTAGAAAGAGCACAGGCTGCACAAGTAACAGCCGTGTTAGCTCACTTGTGTGACAGTATCTGGCAGGGAAGGAAGAAAAGAGGCTTCTAAGTCCTGTTTATTCTAAATCCTAAGACCTGATCTAGTTGTAAGACCAACAAGGAGAAAGTGATTTAAAGTGCTGACCTGTAGCTCCAAAATTAGTTTCGTTAAATGCATTTACCACTAGTGAATGCCATTCTGGTGACACAAAAGCCAAAACAAGACTCTAGAAAAGATGAGTGCTTCTCACAGTATCCATGACCCTCCATAACAAGATTTCTTCATGTCTGGTAGGTATCACTGCTGTTCATAATTACTAAGGACTTTTTTACGGGCTCTTCTATGTTGCTACAGCATTAACAGTACCGAAGTCCCCAGCTTCACAGTCCCTCAGTGAAACAAAGCACTAGTACTGTTGTGAATCCCAACAGAACTGCCCATAGCCTTGACAATAACAGCTAATGTTTAAGTGTCCATACACTTAAACAGAGGCAGTAGATGCAGAGTTCTACTAAATCTAAGCAGAACATTGCATTCCTGATCTTAAGCATCAGAATAGATAGTATGCACAAATACGCATTTTCTAATGCACAAGCTGTGTACAAAACCAGTATTTTCTCCTTAAATCAGCCTTTCATTCTTCACAGACATTTAAGCCTTTTCTGCTACGGGGGTGTTTCTTCCTGAATACAGCACAGTTCTTGTGCTTTTCATCCGTCAGATGTGTTCACTGAAACACACAGAGCTAAGGAGCAGCAAAGGGGAATACAAAGAGCAAAAAGAGCACCATAAAGTTACCTAATTTGGCATACACGTTCAGTTCAAACCATCAGCTGTTGGATGCTGTTACAAGCTGTCAAACACTTCCCCTGACATACTGCATCGTAACGGTCATCTCTGCGTGTGCCAGCACTGCCTTGCTCATTTACAGAAATCTGCCTAAAACCTAGGACGTTTGGGTTCACAGAATTGTTACTAATTTAAGAGGTCCCCAATGAGTGCCTAAAATTGAGTAATTCTTTTCATTTCTAATGCGGTACTAAGAGGAGAGCTATTTTTCCATGTGCTCAGATATTTATACAGCCTTATTTTTGGTGTGGCATGCTGGTGGAGGATTGATATTCAACCTATGGCAGGGGAAAAGGAAAATACACTACATCATGCATTCTCAGTAAGCCAACTATGGCTCTGGGTGCTATGCTTCATATATTTAGACTCAGGCAGAAGCAACTTTACCTGAATAAGATGCAGCTAAAAAAATCATTTAAGCCTCATTAACAAAGTCTAATCTTCAGAAACAGTACTTAATTCTTCTGTTTTAAGGCAAGTCCTTTGATTTTGGTTGTAATTTAGCCTAGAATTAACCCATTCTGTGTTTCCCTTGTCACATTTATTTTAGCAAGACTTACAGGACAGCACAGTGAGCTTCTACACCAATATGCTATCATCTGAATAAAACCAGAGAACCCAGAAAGAAAAAAAATCACTTTCAATAGCAGAGAAATCCTGAATAGTAAGCCACTGACATGGGGACTTTCAGAAGAGTAAAGGAACAAACAAGAATACCCAGGGATTTAACTACAAAACACATTTCAGAGATTATGAGCTGCCTCTTTCAGGAAAATACCAGCTCTTTTTTAAGCAATTGCTGCCTCACCCTCTGCAATCTCCTTCCTTTTCAGGCAAAATTCCAACAGTTTGGAAACTGCTTCTGTACTAAACAATAAGGGATCCACCTCACTTTCATCTTTAACCCTCATCTGTGACCCAGGAGACTGGACATTTCACAGCATCTATACTGCACTGTAGACACACACCACGAGCTCAGCAATCTGCTTTCTATTATGGACTAAGCTATGTACAGATGGAGTTCATTAAAATAAGCAGTGTGGCAAAAAGCAAACCATTCACATGATAACAGAGGGCTGCAGCTGTTGGCCAACTTGGCCACCTCCAAATAACTACAGCATGTAACACAACCCTTCATCAGTTGTCCACCTCCCTGCAAGGGAATGACTGCAGGAAACACTCTCACCCTTTCCGTCCAACAAGGGAAAGGGTAAGGAGAGGAGATCAGGTTTAAGATGACCAAGTAACTTATCCTTCAAGACTTAAAAATCCAAGCAGAGACTGGAGATACTAGCATTGACCAGTCCTGGTATGAAAATTCTTTCATGGGGGACTCTTTGCTCGTCCCTCTCTACAGATGACCAAGTAACACATCCACACTGCAGGAAAGGGGAAAAAAAGTATTTGAAAGTTGAATTTAATATTAGAAACTGACTTCCACTCCCACCCCATGGGCAATGAGAAGGCTTGGCAAAGATGAGGAATCTTCAAGGTCCTTCTTTTTGTCAAGCATACAGTCATCACATTCATGAAAGGTAAATGCTGCTCTCAACTCACTGCCATCAGAAGTTCAGAGAAGCCAGACACCATCACAGGAAGCAGCTTTAAGGACTCAGACACACCAGGACACTACAGAGCTACAGTTTTACAGAGATGAGGAGAGTTTATGTGACATTTTGGTTTACTGTCAAAAATCCAACACTGTTTACATGAGCACACACCTGTAGCATATCTACTCTAAGGAAATGATTTGACACAATGATCAATTTTAATGCACAAGGTATGCAAACAGTATTATTTCTTCAAACTAGAAGTATCAACAAAATCTTTGCCAGAAAGACGCCTCTTTCTCTATGAGGTTTTGTTTTTAACTCAGTTCTGCTAGGACCAATTAGTCCTCACCAACACAGCAACTTCAACTTCACTTCCCCAACATGTAATTTCCTTTAATTGTATTTGGAGGATATTTATAAGGCTAATTAACATTCATTAGAAGAATCATGTCTTTAACAGAAATTACCAGTACAAATCAAAGCTCTGAGTCATGTTTCTGAGGGTTTCTGTGGTTTCTTGTTTGGGTTTGGGTTGGTTTGGTTTTTCAAGAATCAATTTGATAATCTAATAACACTGAGTTGCTCAGGGCAATGGAACTGCTTCACTCAGTACACTGAAATAAGCTATAGCATCCACATCCATGTCTGTATCTCCCCTCTGTTCTAGTAAATCTCAAGGTTCACTTGGAAATAAGACACGGACTTCTGAGAAAGTGTCAGAAAAAACTGACACTACTCTGAAGCTTCTGTATAAAATCATCTTACTTCCACATGTATTTGGACCTCAATTGACACTGTCTACCAATTAGAAAATCCAGGTTCCAGCTGTACACAAGTGAATTTCAGCCAACTTAAGTCAATTTCAGATGATTTCAAGTGAAATGTGAAACAGACCCCCTGAAAGCATCAGGGATCTACAGGACACCCTGAAAGCATCAGGGACTTACAGGGAGGCTGTTGCTATGGGATGCTCCCACCTTCGAGGAAGAGGAGAAATAGGAGGACTTGCAGCTGCAAAGGAGGGAGGCCACAGGGAGATCTCCAACTGGTAGTACAGAGGCTGGTTCAGTTGTAGTTATGCACAGATTTACTGTTCTGCAGGCTTCACTCTCACAAACCACATCTGCAAAGTACTACCAGGTTTTACCATATGATATTAGTATTGCACCTCCAAAGTGGGGAAGCATCTTCAGAGAATCCTGCATTAATCTTTAAAAGCATCCCAACAGCAACTAACATGGCAAGTCCCTCTTTGAGGTGTGTGTGGTTTTTTAGCTCTCAGCTGTCATTTTCAATGCCTTTTTTAACAAAGGTCTAGCTTTGGATAGCAAGTGGTTGCAACATGATCTTATGAAAGAAATCAGCTACGCTGTCTGCTTTCCTAGATGAGGAAATGAAAAACCTCACTGCAATCGCAGTTCAAAGCTCTAATCATGTTTTTCATTGTTATTCAGTCTTTTGACCGTAAGTAGATGTATATGCAGAGATGTATGCAACTTGTGGCCAGGATCTGAGCTGTGCTTGCCCCTCTCCGCTTGCATACACTTCACACAGAGCTTTGCTGCTCTGAGAGCAGGAGGAATGGATAAAGCTGATAGTTCTGCTCCCGAACTTCAACCAGGATGCTTTTCCACAAGTATCATAAATACAACATCCACTGCACTAGGCAGCTTGTACTCACAGTAAGTAGGTCCAGAGCAATTTTTGCTGACCTCAGGCTGTGGTTATGAAGTGCAACTCCATCTAATGTAATCACTTTATTTCAAATGCTAAAGGCCAACACTAGATTGAAACCATCATGACAAGGAAATCGGTGAAGGACCAGCTGCATCAGGGTTAGTCTTCCAGTCAATTAATCTCATTAACAGTCCTTCAATTGTGGCTTTCTATCTTGTCACATCCAAGCAGGAAGAGACAAGTCCCCTACAAAGAAAAGGGTCTCTCTCATAATGCTTTCACTAACATCCAAGATGCTGAACCCCAAAGAGCTGGTGCAGATCTCTAATCTGCTTCAGAATGGAACTGCAGAAGACCTCTCCCCCCCTGCCCGTGACCTGAACTGGAGAGACTGGGCTGGTTCACATTTTGGCTTTCTTCATCCTGAATAACCAGTCAGCACATTTCCCCCACCAAGGTGAAATAGAACCTCCAAAGGAAAAATCGAGCCACAACCACAACCAAAACCAACCCACCACAAACCAAACCACTTCCTTGCATTCAGAGATACACAGAAATGTTTGCAGGGTTTTTTCCTCGCTTTTAAGGGGTTAACTTTTTAATTTGATTCCAAGCATGAGTCAGTAGCAGGGAAGGGAAAAAGACAGAACATTAGGGCAGGAAGCTCATTCCTATGACACCCGACTTTGCTGAACCACAGGCACAGCCCAGAGCCCTGCCAGAGCTGGCACTGCTTCTCTCCACAAACAGGAAACAGGCCAAGGTGAGGGAAGTGACTGCTTGGGGAGTTAAGAAACAGGGGATAAAGATGTACCATACCAGGTTTTGCTCTCACATACCTATGCTAGTTAGGCAAGACATAAGAATCATTTCCCCCCCCCCCCATCCTTCACAGAAGGCTAACTCCTTTACTGGGACACTGGAGAGGTCCCTTCCTTAATGATGACACAGCTTCCAAGGAAGTGTTAAAATCAGCGCCAGCACTTGGCTTTCAAAGATATTTTAAGGTGTAAGACACCTCCCTCCTTCTCTTTCTTCTGCTTTTTGCACAACTGACTTTTCCTTTTCCCTCCTCAGAATAAATGCTGCAGCTGTAAAACATGGCCTTTGACATCCCCAGAAGCATAGATTTTCCCATGGTACTACGCCAGGGTCACTTTGGTTTTAGTTTGAGTCAATATCCGAGTGAGGACTCTTCACTCCCCATTTCCATTTCAGCTATAACTCTTTCCCTGGAACTTTGAACAATGCTATGGTCAAAAAAGCCACCAGACAACAGAATAAAACAGGCTCTTGTTTTCTGCACTTCATTTAAACATAACCAAAAATAAGACTAAAACTTTTTGACTTGATGAGCTTAGACTATTTCGCAATGAAGACAGCTGACGAGAGCATGAAGCCACGAAAACGAGGAAGAACCAGCCCAGAACATTATCTTCTAAAAGCAGTAACATTAAAAACCATTCAAGCCACACAAACCCAGAGAACTTCGACATCTGACTATGGGAGCATTTGACAGCTTTACCATGATTTTCAGTCCTCCCCTTGAACTAGCACATTTCTAAAACAAGCACTGCTTGACAAGCTAGTTCTAGGAAGCTGTAGGTCTGTCCGGGCTTTTTGTCTTGGGTTGCATTCTTATGTAGCATCATCTCACAGGATAAGCAACCACAAGGTGAGGAGATAAATCAATACAGTGAAGCCTGAATGCTGTGTTCAGACTCAGCTCTCTGTCTGAAGCGGTTTTAAGAGACCTTTATGGTGAAAATGAGCTATTTTTTTTAACAGGAACAAACGTGTTGCAGTGAGCATTGCACTGAGCACTGCCAGCCTACAACGTACCACGAGGCTCTGGCTCCCGTAAAACATGAGATAGAAACAACAAGACTTTGAAGCCAACATCTATATTGACTGGATTGCAGTGTGTCACACTGGGACTGGCACAGTCGGGATCCTGAATAACTGCCTGCAAGAACCAAGGAACCTCAGCGTCTCATTAATGAAACAACACTCAGGAGTACAAATCATGCCTAAATAATTACTCCTGCTCTTCAGAGATAAGGAAACTTAGAATTCAGCAGAAGTAAGAGCAGCAGTTGATGAGTAAGAGCACAGAAGTTGGCCAAGAGTCACCACTTTAGGGAATAAAACTATTTATTGCTGACTCCCCCCGGCAAAGTGTTCTCACGCACTATAGAACCGGGTCTGCTTTAAAATTATTGTGCAAGGAAAATTATTTCAAATTAATAATGTGAAACATTCAGACCAAAAATTCTAACAGAAGACTGTCCACAAGACCCTTTATGTTGTATATAAGCAAACCTCACCTTGGTGCTTCCCAAGGTGCTCCCTGTACATGGTCACACCTTGGGAAAAACTCACTGCAATGCTACAGAACTGGAAAGTAAATCCATTTATACAACTTTCCTGGTTTGGCAGCATTAGGATTAACATTCTATGTCATTGCACCAGCCTGCCTGCAGTCCTGTTGCAGAACTGAAGCCAAAGCAAACTGAAGATGGTCTGACAATAAACAAATAAATCACCTAATTACTGTATTAGCCATTTCTATTTGGAAGGAAATAATTCAACATGTGATATTAAATATCCAAATTTGCCACACCATATTTTCCCTCTTTTCCCCAGCATTCAGCAAGTAGCAAATCCAGCCAACGCAACTGTGTCTCAGATAGAAATCTGTCAAGCTTAGCATGTTAAAGACAGTACAAGAAATGTGTTGTTTCTGTATATAAACTGGTTGTGTGGTGCTCAATGAGTCCAAATAATATGGCCTGCCTGACACTGAATACAAGTTCTCCTGGGTAAGGAAAAAGGAAGTCTCCTTTTGGAGTTACTTTCAAATGACCAAAGCACTCCACAGTGCTCTCGGGGAACAAGAATTCATCTGGAACAGAAACCAAAGGGTTTTCCAGTCACATCTAACACTTAAACTTGGTTATTTAATTCCTTTAAGCTAGTAAAAGCCTTTCTTACAGCATGGCAATCAAAGCACTAGAAATAAAGATCTGAGCAGAGAGGTACATGAGATACTTCCGGAGTTATGAGTTAACACTACACAGAGGGTTACCTGCCTATTAGCTCAGGCTGCAGCATCAGACCTGGTCACAGAATCATGGCATGGTTTGGAAGGGACCTTCAATCTCCTCCAGTTCCAACCCCTGCCACGGGCAGGGACGCCTTCCACTGGACCAGGTTGCTCCAAGCCCCTGTGTCCAACCTGGCCTTGAACACTGCCAGGGATGGGGCAGCCACAGCTTCTCTGGGCACCCTGTGCCAGCGCCTCAGCACTGCCAGATGCTGCTTTGCTCTGCACCAGCATCAGATCTGTCCCCCTGCGGCCTTGGCTTCCCCCACCCCCATATTTGTTTTTTAGTTTTTCTAAACATACTACAAATGCTGGAGGGGGACCTTCATCAGGGACTGCGCACGAGGACAAGGGGCGATGGGTTTAAACTTAAACAGGAGAGGTCAGGTTAGATATAAGGCAGTTCTTCCCTGTGAGGGTGCTGAGGCACTGGCACAGGGTGCCCAGAGAAGTGCTGAATGCTCCATGCCTGGCAGTGTTCGTGGCCAGGCTGGGCAGAGCTTTGGGTGACATGGTCTGATGTGAGGCGCCCCTGCCCACAGCAAGGGTTTGGAAGTGGATGAGCTTTAAGGTCCTTTTCAACCCAAACCAGCCTGTGATTCTATGAAAGACAGAACAGATTTTTATGTGTAACACTAAATTTAAAACTGGAGATGACCTTTAGTGCATCTTTCCATGGCTGGAATGTTCTCATCCACAAGCAGATGTAATTAAATCTAGCTCTTCAGACTGATTCGAGATAACAAAGCAATCTGGTAATAAACAGTTTTATTACATTTACAATATGATGTTTTTTTGGATGCAGTGTAATTGTTCTAACTTCTAAGGCAATGGTTTTCATTACCTCAACTACATTGACTTTTAAAAGAAGGACCTAGAGTCCTTGCAAGTACTGGAGAAGATCAGAAGTCTAGTAGATAAACTGTATGAAGGACCCTGCAAGACACATCATCAGAGAAGCATCTTTATATATAAAAAAATATATACACATGCTTAC
This sequence comes from Bolborhynchus lineola, assembly GCA_025448015.1. Lineage (NCBI taxonomy): Eukaryota > Metazoa > Chordata > Aves > Psittaciformes > Psittacidae > Bolborhynchus > Bolborhynchus lineola. The sequence continues at coordinate 21,369 of JAOEHX010044374.1, forward strand.
CATGTCTATGTCCAGAGAACAACCTTAAAAAAGCCTGGTGAGATTGCCATTCTTGCTAGTACAGCTCGACGCTGCAGAGCACGGATAAAGAGCTTCTACTGCATTGTGCTTTATTGGATTTTTCTGTCCTTGAAGCACAAATATCAAACTTCAAATGTTCAGGAGCAGCACCCAAATCACGTCTCTTGAGAGGAGCCAAATTCTACACTGAGTTTGCAGAAAGATCACCCGCAAGAAATTACACAGAGAAAACATTCTAAACATTCATACTTCTCAAGCCATTGTAAGAGGTCTATAAAATATATACATATATATCTATACATATATACACCTTACGCTCTCCTCCATATGTCACAATTACAATCAGCTCAAAAGCTTGTACCCACACGACACCCTCACCTGGCCAGCAGACAGGAATTACCCTCTTGGGGTTGCTATCATTCCACAAGCCATGGGAAGAGCAATTCCTGGAGAGCACTAGGACATGTTAAGACAACTTGCCCAGAGGGAGACGGTGCTGAACAACCCAACAGCTCGGATTAAAGCTAAAAACACAGCAATGTTTAAGAAATGACTGGACAGCTTTTGTGTGGGGGTGGGACAGGATTACTGTATCCAAACTGGGTCTGAGCTATAATGGATTACCTGGAGAATCTCTGTCCTAACCCTTACTAACAGATGAGCTCAGTTTGAAAGATGCTACCAAGCTACACATACTTTGCATAGCTGTACAACAAAAGGGACCTTGAGGCAATGCCACTCTGGCATAAGGCAGAGACAGCCCTTCCCTGGTCAGGTCCTTTCTTTGCTTGCTCTTTTTTTTCCCCTAACAGCAATTCCCACCCACTTTATCTTCACTCTCAGTCTATTTAACACTGAAATTGTGTCAGTTTAGTGTCAGGAACAGCTGCGTTCAAAAAATGGCAAGTGACAAGAAGTGGTGAGAGAATGGGATAAACCAGCAGCCAAAGCTCAGTCTTTTAAAAATCACATTCTATTAGAGGAAAAGACAATGAAAAGCCAACTCCCTGAGGGTTTCCTATCAACTCCCGAGGCGCACCAAGCAATCCTAGAAGTGTTAGACATAAGGTTTATATCCCTAATCATTATATGCAGAGGTCATATGCAAGATATTAGACTATTTTTTTGCATACTGTATTGATTTTATAGTAGGAAGACTGAAGGAGCTGAGCTGTTAGGCCAGCAGCACAGGTAGCAGACCTCAGAGCACAAACTCCAGGTAATGCAGATCTCTATTAAAAAGTTTGCTTCTGTATTAACAGGTTGAGCCCCCCTGTAAGAGCATAGCTCACTACGAACCCATTGATCTTTGTTTTATAATGGTAACTTGGTACATTGCTTAGACTGGTGGATTGGTTAGACAAGTTCTGGGTTACCAGCTGCCTTTCTGGTAGACTGAGAACTGTGAAGTCTGACAGCATATATTTATTCCATCAGTGATACAAAAGCATTTCAACAGCACACAGAGGCACTTTCTTAACTTGCTCCAGTTCACTAAATAATTATTTTTCCCCCCAGGGTAATTAGACAAGAATGCACAAATATTACAAAGAACACTGTGTAACCCTCTATAAATACAACACTGACATTCTCTAGATAGACCAACATTATCCCTTGTATCCACACACAAGCACTCTATTTCCCAGAGCCTCTAGATTCCTCCAGAGTTCATGTAAAGGTTAGGTCGCATTACTGCTTCAATGTACTCATTTCACATGAAGGCAGATTTACATTTCATATTTAACAGACAATGGAATAGCATGACCTTTGGGTGTCACCAAAAAAAGGTCCCAAAAGCCCACTTCAATTTTCAACAGATGTTGATGCAATGGATTTGTCAATGTAAATCCTCTTAGAGCTCAGCAACACATTGAGCAAAGGGAGAAAATCAAGACCAACACACACACTCTTCACATGGGAGAAGAGGCACCTTAAAGAAAACAGCTCCTGGGAAAGGCCTCGCTGCACAGCAAAGCAGCAGGGGTGGAGATCATTAGAACTTAAATTTCTTTTCCAAAACACACCAGTGTAAGAGGGAACACAAAGTTATGTCATCTGCTCTCCTGGCACCTCAACTGAGTCAATTTCCAGTTTGCAGTCAGAGAGAAACAACAATCACAAAGATCACAAAACAAAACAAAGCCCAGTAGGCTGCTACCTTCTACAGCCAGCAAAAGCAAATAGGGGTTATCGTTTCTGTGTGAAGGCTGGAGTGCACTGGCACCAGTACAAACAGCCATACCCAAAACACCTGAACCTAAGACAATGTGCTTTATGAAGCTACAAGAGTCCAATAGGAGCCCGGAGCCCAAGGACTTCTCTGCACGTGAAGCACATCAAGAGCCTTTCCTTGCTCTCATGTCACCCTAGTATGTTAGCTGATAAACACTCCATAATTAGAAGACCCAAGTGGGGATGTCTGAAATGCATCTGCCCTCAGGCAACACATTTAAAAACCTGACCCAGCTTTTAGCACGCCAGATTCTCCTGTATTTAGTTTCTGTCTAGTGGAAGAGGCTGGTAAAAGTAAAAAAGAGAGACGGACTCAACTAAACGTGGTTTTCAAACATGGGATTAGAAAAAGGATATACTGGGATGCAGGAAGTACTAAGAGAAAGGCAAAGGAAAAAATTACTCAAATTAAATCAGCTACTGACGAAGGGAAAGGTCACAAATGTCCGAGAGAAGAGACCGAGAGGAAAGAAACATCATTCCTTTACATTCTCTGTGAAGAGCTCTGCACTCAAGGCATCTGTGGGATTGAGAAAATGGTCTGCAAAGAGTCACCAGTGGGACCACTCAGGACAGAGGCACCACCATTTCATTTGCAGGCAACATTAAAACACGAGGCACCAACTAACCAGCTGACCCACTAAACACACAAACAAACTGCTTTTGTGTTATGTGCTTCCAGTAGGCTTTTCCATTCCATGAAAGACTGACTTAATCTGACATTAATTCCACTTAAAAACTCCAAGGTAGGAAAAACTCAACTCCAAGAGACTATTTTTGAGGAAGCCAGGAGCAGTTTGATTGTTTCTTCAATAGAAATTTGAATACAAATTGAATAACCCACTCTCACTCACATAAACCTCCTGACAGCTAAAAGGAAAGAAAATTGTTGCTCTGAAACTGAAGTGTGATTATTGTATTTCTTCACACGCCAACGATAACACGGACTGCCCTACCCAATTACCAGGTATTAAATCAGGAACCCAGCAGTGGTGATGCACCTGGCAATTTTTGTTTACCAAAGGCTCTGATTACTTGTACAACAACATACAATACAAAAATAAAACATCAGCAGTTTCTCAAAGAGCAGAGGCCCACAAAGCATTGAGAAACTAGAAGGCATCCAGTGATCTTCCAAGTACAGCATCAGGATTCAGCTGCATCACACAAGAAACTCGCATCCTGCACACAAAAGCAACATGCAGGACGAGGAGAGCTATGAAGAAGAGTCATGATGAACTAGAGGCTTCCCCAGCACATCAGAGACTGGAACAGAGCCTGGATTTGGCACGGCAAGATCACTTTCCTTGTTTGCTGCCTCCAGCTCAACTCTTAAATGCTGCGGCAGTATTTAGGTGGATAAAACCGCCGCCCATGCCAAGCTGCTGGCTCATAGGCTGCAGGAACACAGGCAAAGCAGATGTGACTGAACAAATGACCTCTTTCCAGATCCTACCCAGTATATTTTACTGAAAGTATATTCACAAAGCAATCAACTTTCCAGTTCCAGGTCAGAAACTTTTAATGAGCAATTAGCTCAGACACTCATTTTTGCTCATACTGAACAGCATCGAAAGTCCCTAAATTAGCAAAAATGCTTTCAATCTATTCAACAGAGCTTCCAAATCAGAACTAGTCACTCAAATTTTTGGACCACAGTTGTGCCCTTTAGAACTAATTATAGCCAATACCCAAAACACCCATTCTTTCTTAACCCAGAAATCACTGGGTTTGTTAAAATCTGCAAAATTTCACGCCTGATAATAAAACCAAACATTTTTCAAAGGATTTGAAGACAGCCTCACCCCCACCACCACCCCCTTTCAGACTCCCATGCCCTAAAGTAGGACACACTGAACCAGAAATCCACTTACAGGAAAACACAAAACATCGTGGGGATGAAGGACAGGATCACAGGCTGGACGCTGAAGCACGAGTCATATCCATCTTGGGGAGACGCTGCTTCATTTAACCAAGATACACGCCTTTCTGCCTCTTTTTTGTTTAGGCATACATCCATGCCCCAAAACAAGCAACCTTCAGTTTTGGAAACTGTGTTACTCAGTGAGCTTGCCTCTTCCCCTCTCTCAACACCCAAAGCTCCTTAAGCCATAGAACTGCTTCCAGCCCTGCTCATCAGGAAATACTTCCCAAGCCTTGCCCTTCACAATGCCTTCTGCCCTTCATGTTGGTTAGTTAATTTTGTTTAAAGGCAGAATTAGAAATCCATCCAAATACACATAGGAAGTGCCTTTGAGGCTGAGGTCTAACCAGTAACTATTCTAGATAAGGACAGTTGCCAAAGTAGTACAGTGGTCAAAGTTATGGCACATTCCTGCCAGTGTGAAAGTATTTCTTCTGTGCTTTTCCCCAGCCTCTGAATATATGACTTCTATATCCTTCTGTATCACCTCCAAACAGCAGCAGTTTTTAAACAGCCTGACCAGTAGATCAACATTTTCATAACAGAAAATTCTGCCACACGGTCATCAACCTCCCTGAAGTCATTTAGACACTGCGAGCAATGCACAGATCAGCTCCCCCTAGATAATTAAACCCCTTAAATTCCTACCAGTGAAGTATGACCTTCTTTAGTATTTATTATGCTACATCAAGCCTTAGTGTCAACAGTTAAAGCATCTACAACCAGGCCTTTGAGTGCTGCCTTATATTTCTTGGTACTTACCAGCAACACTGGTGGTTCTCCATCCTCACCATATCTAAGTACCTGGCAAATGAGCTCCAGAGCACCAGACTACTCAATTTAAGAGATTACTCTCTGCAGTCGCTAGTTGCATAGAGCATCTCTCCACCAGCAGTGATCTACCTTACAGCAGTTTACTTTTTAAGAGTTGGAAAGAAAAAAACAAAACCAAAACTACAGGAAAGATGCCAGGCTGGAATCCAGTGATCACATTAAAATGAGTTGTGCTCATCTCAGTTCATCTCAACTACTCATGGTATGAAAAACACATTCACCAGGAACTGGCCAGCACTGACCTGCAAGACTGAAGACCAAGCCTACCCATGTCAATGCTTTTTAAATATAGTTTTGCCCCCCTCCCTGTCTGCCTGGCTTACTTTCCTAAAGAGCCTGTAACCTTCTATTCAGCACTCCAGTCAAAGGAGCCATCCCACCATGTTTCTGTGATGCCAATGATATCATATCCCTGTAGCCATGCCCACATCTCTGATGCCTCTTGTTTACTCCCACTCTGAGTCGAGCTCCAAATGAAGCCGACTCATTGGCTGGAGTGGCTAAAATAGCTCTGCATCGCTCCGAGCATTTATTATAGGTACTGGAAACTGACTGCGAGTGTTGGGATAGATCGGTGCCCCCCTTCCCCAACACATCTAGTTTAAAGCTGCTCAGACCAGCCTAGCAAGACTCCTACCAAAGCAGGTGTCTGCACATAAGAAGCCCTTAAGCACTTTCCTCATCTTAACTGTGCAATAAAAGCCCCAAATCAGGTATTTTTCTACTACAGGCAAGGCTACTTTCTCAAGCAAATACAGGCTGATGAGCAAGAGCACCAGACAATACCAGAAGCAGAGAAAGCTCCGTGATGGAATGACCATGCACCTTTCCTTCTCAGAAGCATCTCTACTATTTAAAAACAAACAAACCAAGCAAATCACTACCAAAGCCACCTTACAACTATCTGAAGGACAACTTGGCTTACTGCAGCTCCCCTTCTCTGGTCACCACTGCCCTCCCTGTCATTCCAACAGGCCACTTCTCCCCCAAGAAGTATCCCGACACAAACGAGACAACAGCTGATATTTCAGAGCTGCTATTTTAAGGTTTGCCTATGAGTGCTTAGGTCTAGCTCGTCAGATTTGCTGCTCCTGGCAACCTGCTGACTTGACAAGAGGGACAAATACCTTGTTTCATAAGCCTGAAGTGCTGGGTGGATTATGCTCCTTACAGCCAAGGATGAAAAAACCCAAACCTGAACGGGGTTGAAAGCCTTGCAAGTACACTCTAGCTCCAACTTTATTCAGTGACAGGCCTGGAAAATATCCTTATAGATGAGGTAATGATCTGTATTACATCCTGCAGACAAGCTCAACATTTGGGCTTGCAGAGAAAAAGGCTGGGCTTCCCCTGTTGCTAATCCTAACAGCAGTCTCTTGCTTCACTGAAATAGGAACCACAGCTCCTTAAACAGCTGCTTCCTCAGACAGCCAGAGAACAGCTGAAGAGGACCAGGGCCAGGACATAAAACCAGGCAATTACGTGAAGCTGCAACAGGCACACTGTGAGGCAGAGTGTGCACTGACGATGGGCTACAGTCCCCAGTTAAATACACTGAGGTGGGTCCCAAGATCTTTGTCTCACTTCTCAAACCATCCAAAGCTGCTCCTTCACACATTCCCTTTGAGAAAGATCCTAAGTGATGCCAATACCATTTGTTGGATACACAGATATAAAACATCAAGGAAAAGGAACATTTAATGAAGAGCACATCTGCTGCATCATCTGAATTTTGGAACAATTCACCATGCCCTGCTGGCAAGCATTGCCTTCAAAGTCCTCCTTCCTTCCTATATTTAGGTCAACCAGGCTGAGTCAAGCCCTCCATGAGCATCCCTTGCTTTCATAGTGTTCTATTTTAGAAGAGAGAATTACAGCCAGGCATCCTTCTTCAGATCATTTGTTCTCTTGGATTGGCACATTTATAACACTTAAAGGTAGGAAGCAACAAAATGGGAAAAAAAAAAAAAGCCAAATGCAAGCAATTGGTGCTACATAAAGCAGAATATTCCTTAGGGCTTCTCCTGGAACATTTACCTGACTCCCAAAAGACTTCGTGCATCTCTAATACCAAACACTGCACAAAAAAGTTTCCCCACTATACTAACAAGGCATAGAGATCTTCACACAGGAACTGCCTGGTACATCCTTAGGGAATACACTGCGGTAACCACTCCGGTTTGCATAACAGTTCAATGAAAGTTTGCATGGCTTGCATTCCATATATATAAATATCTATTCTGCTTTGACTTTCAGCAAACTGTTTTCATCTTGGTTTACACAAGTCACTCAATTTGTTTTATAAACCAGAGAATTCTCCCCCAAACTATCCACTCAATTATAAAGCCAGGCCTTAAATTCCACATGTGAAGATCACAGCATCACTTCACCAGTTCCGAAAGTCCAGTTTAGACTTCTGAGGATATTTCATGCCTCCTTACCGTACCCAGTAAAGCTGGCTAGCTGGTTTCATCTATGTTTTGAGCTACTTATTGTCACCTACACTTTCTGCCCCTTCACAGGAGTGTAACATCCCAATTTTTTAATTACTAATAATGCGAGTCAATGCACAAACTGAAAGCTTCACTGAAACTATCAAACAGTCCATACATTGATCCTGCCACCTATTTAAAAAGGTAATAATTATGCAAGTATGTAGAGGGCAGCTCTTGAAACTTTGACATACAGCGTACCAACAGTGAAAAAGCCATCTTCATAACTTTATTTTTACTGTCACAGAAAGTAATGGTATGTTGCTTGAGTTACTAACTTCAAATTAATTACTAGCTAAAAGGAGTTCTGGATGCAAAAGAGAAGGTATCTAGCACAGAGATGGCACAACACAGGAATTCTTCTCTGAGCTGTGTGAAGGATCTGTTTGCAAAACTTGAGCAAAACAAGGTGTAAATGACTTAAAGCTCCTCCAGCTCCAACCCCTGCCACGGACAGGGACACTTTCTACTAGAGCAGGGTGCTCCAAGGCCCTGTGTCCAACCCAGCCTTGAACACTGCCAGGGATGGGGAGGCCACAGCTTCTCTGGGCACCCTGTGCCAGTGCCTCAGCACCCTCACAGGGAAGAGCTTCTCCAGCCCTTGCAGCATCTCTGTGGCCTCCTCTGGACTCAAGCAGTAACACTTAATTGTTACTGTAAGGAGCAAAGAGCATACTGGAACTTGGAGGAGAGGGGGATGCTAATTCCATTAGAAACAACATCTCAAGGTACCATAACAAAACCATCCAACCCAGGCAGGAAGCCAGCCCCTGTAAGGTTCATCAGCCCAGGACTCTGCCTTCCTGAACCACACATAAGCCAGCCTAAGATGACAAGATGACTGTAAGTGTATCAATTGCTGGTGGTACAGATCTCTAGAAATATCTAACTGCTAGGTTTTGCTAACACTTCCAGCATGCACACACAGAGAGAATAAAACAGCCAAAAAGTTTTCATTGACCTAAACATAGAATAACCTACTTGTGTCAACACAAGTCTGAAAGCAGAGAGGCCAATCATTGATCAGTGTCACTCTCATCTATAAGAGCCTACACCAAAAAAAAACCAACCTCACCAATGTACATACATTGCAAATAAGGTATGCATATAGCAGATCCTGAGAGGAATCATCTGTGCCCACTAAGAACATGACATTCCAAGTTTGTATGTTAACTATATTGACTTATTTGTCATTGATTTCATTACCATGTGAGTCAGAAACTCACCAGCCAGATTCAGTGGGCTGGTACTGACCTGATGGGCAAGGTGATTCACAATAACTACACTTTCTGCTGTAAACATGTCTGGACATGATAAACTACTTGCAGCTGATCTAGTTGAGAAATGGCCTCAAATATTAAAACTTACTACTAGTGATGAACACTGCTAACACTGCTACTAAACCCCAACACTACCAAAGCTTCACTTTCACAATTTCCTTCCGCTTGCTTAGTTACTTCCTCTCGAGCCTGTTCTCATGTCCCGTGGGAGCAAGGACTGTCTTCTTCACTGTGTAAGGCTCTTCTCTGGTCCCTGCAAGACTGCACATACAGAGCCTCACACCCTGGTTACAGAACGTAGCATAGCAAAAACTACTGATTTTGAGGGATATTCTGAAAATTACAAAGTAACACTCTAAGTGTCAAAGCAACACAATCCTTTGGAGGAAAAACAAAAGCACAGAAGATGCACACATTTCAACTTGCTCCCAGAGATCTCAAGATAAAAGTACTTCTCCAAATAAAGGTTTGGATGCTCTTTTAGGCTCCCACCTGAACACAGCAAAATGAGATCTGCTAATAACTTGCAAGCATCCGTGGCTTTGGATAACAAAGGAAGACCAAAGAAAACAGTGAAAACGTATGCACAAACACAACACTTCCGTGGATCAGCTTTGCCTAAACACCTGCAAGAGACAAAAAGGTCAGTAATCACTGTACCCTTCTTACCATGAAGGCTCCCAGCACCCTTGCTAGGAGGAGACAAAAGGCTTGCATTTTTAAGTATCCTAAAGATCATGGGGAAGGATTCATCCTGAACCCTTTGTGTGGAGAAGGGGCAGTTAAACAACAAAACTATTATGAGTGCCTAAAACCCAAGACAGAGTAATGCAGACAGTTAAAACAATATGGGAAAATGCTGAACCTTGAACTTAGCAGTTCAGAGTTTTAGCACTCGAGGGAAAAGATAAAAGACATGATTGTGTTGGGATCTTGACCAAATGCAGCTGCTCTTTAAACAGTCCCCAGAAGAAAAAAAATCACACCCATCCACAAAAACAAACAAAAAAACCCACAAACACAAATCAACACGGTATTTCAAGCCTGGAACCACTGCTCAATACAATGAAAAGCAGTACAGAAGCCAAAGAAAGGCGAAAGTGGGAGAGAAATGTGACACAGAGAAGGACAACTCAGGCCTCATTACAGATTGATGCTTTCTTTGATCAAATGGCAGCACAGCCAGGACATAGGTATGGAATTTAAACCCTCACCCCAAAGCAATTCCTAGGATGTTATCATGACTCAAACTCTAATAGACAGCACAATCACTTTAGACTTGCTATTTTATGTCCAGGACACAAGACATTGTTGTCCTCCTACCTCAACCTCCATCCCTGCCACAGCAGTTTGACTTGTGGAAACGCTATCCAAACCACTCACATTAGCCTCCTGTGTATATTGCAAAGAAGCTACAAACCACTTCAAAATGGTACACAGGAATTGCAAAGGCTTTCCACCTCCAGGGCTGCCACTGCTGATGCGTATGAGGTGCATGGTTGAGCTGCACATTTGCATCATCTGATCCTCCTGCAAACATGATTCAGGAAAAGAAACCAAGACTCAAATCTCTTCTAGAAGAGAAATTAATCTTGTAACCCATCTGGGGGTCAGTCCAATGCAAGGCAGAGATGAGACATGCATAACCATGCTAGGGGAAGATGATGGCCACCGTCAGCATCAGCCAACATCAGCTGCTTATCCTGATCCAAGGTTGGGATTGCCCATCTTCCCCATCGGATGACTGTGGGAACAAGCAGGCGGAACGACCTGTGCCACCTTCAGTAAATATAAAAACCAAATTCCTGTCACCCTGTTTGCTACTGAACCAGCGCAGCTGTACCCAAGAGTAAGGAGGTAGAAAGGAGACAGGTACCAGCTGGTTTTAACTGTTTAAAGTCAAATCAAGCACAATGCAGTGTCTAGTGAGCAGCAAGCCGAAGTCATTAAAAACAGACATAAGCCAGTTTCCAAGTTCGATTGTACACTTATGCATCTAGCATCATCTCGCAATCCTCTGCTTGCCGTTCTCCCGTGTATCCGCATCCATAGAAACCGGCATGGCCTATTTCCCGGTTCTCAGGCACTAACACCCACCCCGGCGGCAGCACACAATTCACTTCCGCGCACAGGGGCTGGAGCAGGGATTTCGGACCGGGCTGGCGCGGTCCCCTCCCGCATGGACACTTCAAGCGCCCCAGCCTCGAGCGGCGCCCGGGGATGCCAGAACGGGCCGGTACCCGCGAGGCCAACGCGAGCTCTGTGCCGCGGTTCACGGAGCTGCCCTTGAGCCGCCGTGAGCGCCCGCTGCCCGGGGGCGCGTGCGCGGCGGCGGGGGGACCCCTCGGGAGGGAGGAAGAGGGAGAAAGGAGAAGGGGGGGGCCGCACCCCGCACCTCTCCTCACCTCGCGGGCGATCTGGTTGAGCGCATCGTCCTCCGCCGTCAGGCGCTCCCGGTTCGGCAGCCGCTTCCGCCCGGCTCCCTGCGTCCCCATGGCCGCTCCGCTCCGCTCCCCGCCGCCGCCTCTGCCGCC
>JAOEHX010044375.1:0-10260 GCA_025448015.1 Bolborhynchus lineola
GTGAGGTCTCACGAGAGCAGAGTAAAGGGGCAGGATCACCTCCCTCGACCTGCTGGTCACACTCCTTTTGATGCAGCACAGGATGCAGTTGGCTTTCTGGGCTGCGAGTGCACACTGCAGCCGCCTCATGCTCATTTTCCCATCAACCAACACCCCCAAGTCCTTCTCTGCAGGGCTGCTCTGGGTGGCTTCTCCAGCCAGCCTGTAGCTGTTTGCAATTGCAATTGAAGACACAGTAATGGCAGTGTAGCTAAGGGAAGATGAGCAAGCTTTCCAGGGTGATGGGCACTGTTAGTGGCAAGGGGATGTGCAGCTGCTGCTGATGTTGTTACAGCTGAGCTATACTTTCCACCGAGCATTTATAAAACACATATGAGTCATTTTAGAAGAGCCATACACGAAAAGATTGGTTTTCTTGAAGATTAAAGGACAGTAGGACCAAAAGCAGGCTTGAACTTCCATTATAATCAGCCCCCTGACTTGTGCAAAGTCTCTTGTATTAAGAGTCCAGCAGAGCTCAGGGGCACTGTGATTTTCGCACTACTTCGTGGGGCTTTTCCCCACCTTGGAAGTTTCAACCTAATTACAAACAATCAGACAGAGTGAAAAATAGCTGTTGCTTTAAAAAAACCCTAAACTGTCAGTTTCTCTGAAGTCTTTGCTATAGTTCACTATGCTCACTATGTGTATTGGAACTAATTATCATGAAAGAGTGGTAAAAAACAAAGAAGCAGAATCATAAAGCTCCACAGAATTTTATTATCCTTACTAAGGACTGATGCTAATCCCTTGAAAGTCAGCAGAACAACATAAATTGCTCTGTATGGGACAAAACATTAAAAACCCCAGCATTTTATGAGTGCACAAATATGAACCTGATGTGTTTCCCACTGAGGGAAGATACTGCATGCAAAAAAAACCCAACTATAAGGCTTCAAATTTAGATAAAATGCTGACCACTGCACCTCCACCCTCAGGATTTACCAAAGGTTTTGCCTTAATTCTGCTCACAGGCAGGTCTATCTAGAAAAGCTCCATCTTAGTTTACCAGATTCTTTCTTTGCCCTTGCAGTAAAAATATGAGCATCCCTCTGCTTATTAACTAAGGTCAACAATTGATGGTCCCTGACCCTCGCAGAGGCAAATCATCATAGTTATACTCTTCTTACCTAAAAACCAAACAGCAAAATACATTACACATGAGTATAATCATAGGATCACAGAAAGGTTTGGGTTGGAAGGAACCTTAATGTTTATTCAGTTCCAACCCCTGCCATGGGCAGGGACATCTTCCACTAGAGCAGGTTGCTCCAAGCCCTGTCCAGCCTGGCCTTGAACACTGCCAGGGATGGGGCAGCCACAGCTTCTCTGGGCAGCCTGTGCCAGCACCTCAGCACCCTCACAGGGAGGAATTTCTTCCTTATATCTAATCTAAATCTACCCATGGTATCCCACAAAACTGTATTCTATAGGGTAGAGGAAGTTTTTCAGTGCTCTAACGTGATGCTGTTGTTGGCTTAAGCTTTTCAAACATTCCACATTTCTACAGAACCATTAGCCAAAGGACCTTCCCGAATTCCTGACAGCCTGTGCAGGCATTCGTGTTTGCAAATGATAGAGATCTCATGTCTGCAAAGCACACGATTAATGCCGCTGCCCTGCATCCCTATCATCAAGCTGGCATCCCTACACTTTCATTACCGTTTCCTGGCAACAAAGCATGGAGGCACTTCCATGAATGCTAACAATCCATAGTCCTCCTGCTCACAGACCTTTCCGGAGAGCCCTGCTGAAATGAATGAGTGGATCAGTGGTATCTGTTCGTGCAGTATCAGACTCAAACACAGAATCATTTTTCCTGCATGGGGATAGCATCATTAACATGGTTTTGTATTTAAAAATACAAAATTTTGTATTTAAAAATCACTTATATTTTTCTTTCTAGGCATTTATTTTTTGAGTCATACCATATTATTTCACCCTAAAACATAATAAGCCCATTTCTGTGCATCTTGCATAAACAAACCTCATTTATCCGTTTGGTTAGCAATCAGCTGGGCAGTTTGATGGTTGGGTGGTTTTTCTTCCCAGTTTACATGATCAAGGTATGGTAATGTGACAAATCTAATACTGGACATATATATGTATGTATTTTTAAATGGCAAATGATGAGTGTTTCCATTTTTAAGCAGAGAGATTGTTTCATTGATACCAAGACTAAAAGACAAAGCGCCATGTCTTGGGATGTTGCGCTTTCTCTGATTGGAGTGATATAACTCTTTGAGCCCTCCTAGCACTGAACTAGGCAGAAGTAAATAACAGCAGAAGAGCAGGAAAAGGAGATGCTGTTTGTAGCTTACACTGTTGTAAATGCACAAGGACTGCTCCCTCCAAGAGTATGTCCTCCTTCACGTTCAAGCAGGCGAGAGGTGAGAAAGGCAATGCAGGAAGAGAGACTTGCACAAGTGTTTTCAAATTACAAATGTACTTGCCCTTCTTTTCCCTGCCTCTCCATAGTTACCCACTGTTCTGGAGGCTCTGAACTGAACCAAAATGGGAAGGAAAGGGGAAGGGGAAAAGAAAAGGCAAAAGGAATGGGAAAGAAACAGGGAAAGGGAAACAGAAAAAGGGAAAGGGAAATGGAAAAAAAGGAATGGGAAAGGGAAATGGAAAAAGGGAAAGGGAAATGGAAAAAGGGAAAGGGAAATGAAAAAAAGGAATGGGAAAGGGAAAGGGAAAAGGAAAAGGAAAGGGGAAGGAAGAGGGAGAAGGAGAGGGAGAAAGAAAATGAGAGCAAATATTCTGAAACCAGAAAGCTTCTCATTTTCCTTTCCATTATGTCGGGTATATTAGATTATGCAGGGTATCTGCAGTCCTCTGATGAACATCTCATTTGACTCTCACTCCTTACAAACTCCCTCCCCAGTCCTGGTGAGGCTTTAGTTAATGTTGCAGTGTTTAACTAATGAATGGACCCTTATACACTGCGTCTGCCTTCCCCCAGGGCTTGCTCACGCTGAAATGCTGCCAGCTTCACAGCATGTGGATTCAGAGAAGATATACTGCATGGTCTTATCAAGAAAAAACACTGTATTGACAAAGAATCAATACTCAGGTTTGTACTGATGCTGTCAATATTGTTAATGCTTTAATGTCCTAAGGCAAAATTTGACTTGAAAAAGATCTGAGTGTGCCCTGCAACACTTTATTTTCTGTGCTTTTCCCCCTGGCAGCTGGATCTTGTTTGAAGTCAGGGCAAAGAATCCCTTTGGATCATTAGCATTGCTCTGTGACTGTCTGCATAGCAAGTTTTCCATCCCCAACAATTGTTTTCTTGGATGAAACTGTCCAGGTAGTGAGAAAGTGAGTAATGGGTTTCAATCACACTTAGCAGATCTAAAGGGTTAGCTGCCCCTGCTGTAATATACGGTTCTGGCTATGTTAGCCTAAAATGAGTTTAAGATGGATTCCCTGAAGAAATGGTTCATGGCATATAATCTGGCTGCCGAGCAGTATTTCTTTGGGTGACAGCATCCCCAACTGACTTGCTCAGGGGCTGTGGCTGTTGGACAAAGTCAGCTCGGGGACGTTCCCTGTGTATAAGCAGATATCCCACAAAAACATTCTTAAAAGACTCACTGAAGAAGGGAAATACAATCCCTGGTATAAGAGCTGGGATGGGATCCATGGCTGAGGTCATTTATGCAAGTGTGGCCTCAATGCACAGGAGTAAGAAGTAACACCATTACAACCACGATGGACTGGGGAAAATCAGACAGGGTGCAAAGCACAGACAAACAATATTCATCCTCTCCTCACTGATAGAGGTGAAGGACGGGCTACTGACTCCCAACGGTAGGGATGTCTGCCTCTGAAACTGAGAGTCCAAAGGGGCAATGAAAATCCCACACCTTGCTTTCCACTTAGCTATAAAGAGCAGGCATGGATGCAGTATGATGAAGTCCAAGAGCATCTGATAGTTGACTCTCCCTCAGATGTGTTCTGGATGGCAGCTCATACTCACAGTCCCTGTTTTCAGGAAGTTAGAGGCTGATTTGCCATAGCTGAGAAGCTACAGGATGCCCCTTGCAGGGCTGTCTGCAGATCAGCAGCTGGTGCCTGGATGGAGACTGAGGCACAGGGAGTCTCTACTGGGAACACACAAATCCAGTAGAGAAGAATGGGATCAGCAGTGGATTTTTGCCTTTATTTGATATTATAATATTGCATAGGGACATTTCTTCTTTTTCACAGAAAATGCATTTTCAAACATCAAATTTCTACTTGTCATTACCTGTGAAAGGTTAACACTGCTTTATTCCTAACACACTGTTAGGAAGGACTAAATATTCAGAGTGAGCAATGGACCAGTTAAAAGCTTGACAAAATCAAAACCAAACCAAAACCAAACAAACCTAAAATATTTTGCAATCAGCAAACAGAAAGGGGCAACCCCTTCTCTATATTGTTTAGCTGAGATTTTATAGAATGTGGGAAAGGTAGTAGTATATTTCTAACACTTTATTGCAGGCTTGGGAGAAGGGAGTGTAGACAGTGCTACCCAATAGGTGCTTCTTCAATGACAAACTCATACAAGCTGGCTCTGCCCTGCCAGTCCTGCCCCATGCTCTTGGATGGAGGAGAGGTGGGGATCACTTCATCTGCTTCCCAGCTGCACTTCTCCAAGCATTCTTAGATGGCTTCAATACCCACCTGTATCAAGCAGGGGAGGGAAGAGCAGTGAAATGCTGCCATCCATGTAACCGACATAGAATCATAGAATAGTTAGGGTTGGAAAGGACCTTAAGATCATCCAGTTCCAATCCCCCTGCCAAGGGCAGGGACACCTCACACTAAACCATGCCACCCAAGGCTCTGTCCAACCCGGCCTTGAACACCGCCAGGGATGGAGCATTCCCAACTTCCCTGGGCAACCCATTCCAGTGCCTCACCACCCTTGCAGTAAAGAACTTCCTCCTTATATCCAATCTAAACTTCCCCTGTTTAAGTTTTAACCCATTGTCCCTTGTCCTATCACTGCAGTCCCTAAAGACATCATGAGTGGTAGCGCAGGAATTGGCATCCTGTATTTCTGTCACCTTGATGTTACTGCTTCATGAGCTAGCTAAATTACTGTTAGAGCACTAGTGTCTCCCTGTGCTGGAAATCACACCTTTGGCAGCAACACAGATGTATCATTGGATAGCAACCACAAGATCACATTTCCACATTGAGCTGAAAAACGACTAACCTCAAAGCAAAGAAGTTGTGTCAGCTGAATGGGATTCTCTGGGATAAACTATCACTTCACACAGAATTAAGGAGGCAGCAGGAGGTGTATGGGAAGAGTTCATAGTTCCTCTGCCTTGCAAGAAAAAAACTAAACACCTTTTGTAATAGTGCTTTTTCAGTGCTTGAAAATGTTCAAGTGTTTCATCCATTTTGTGAAGAACAAAAACCTGTTCTAAAAACTGAATATAATTTATAAATATACCCTTAAACAAAAGGGGGTTTTGTCATTACTAGTTTTCTCCTGCAAAATTATGACCAGCTCTATGTGAAATAATTGCCTTTTGGGCTGAAAACAGAACATTTTTGATTTAGGATGTTGACTGCTTAATACCATACAGCCTTACTTTGTAACCAGAAGTGCAGCGGGAAGGATTGTCTTAATCCACCTGCACACTTCATTTTAAGGCAGCAGATTCATGTGTTCATATATCCAAGCACCTGTTCCCATTTCACTCTTCGGAGGTGGGAAATTTATTCATTCAGAGGCAAGATCTCATCTCAGAGAGCTGAGATTTATTTTTACATTACTGAGGGCAGGATGGTGTAAATCATAGTTGGAACGGAGTCTTTTAGAAAGCCAATGAGTGCAGAGCTGCTCCATGTGGAATTCTGATGGAGAGGAGATTGAAGCTGCATTTGATGCTGTTCTTGACCCACAGCATTTGGTGATGTAGAGTGTTTATTTTAAAGGGATGGCACAGGAGAACCCTAATACTTGGAAAGGGATCTAGCACACTGAAGCTAAATGAGAAATAGGCACTGGAGGGCTCTCCGACTCCCACACGGCTGCAGACATAAGGCAGCACAACACATGCACTTATTTCCACAGCCAGCCAAGCTTTAGGAGCACTGAAAGAATTTATAGCCAGCTCAAGTCTACCAGATATGGCAGATTTACAGCCAGTTCAAGTACCAGAGATGGTATGATTTACCAGCACCCCAGTGCCTGTTGTGACTGAGAACTAAATGATTTAAACCAATAAATGTTTAAAGGAATGAGACAATCAAAATAACTCACGAGCTTTATTAGTATCCATAATGAGGAACTGGCAGAGTCCAACACAAGCCCAGGCAGAACTTGTTAGAGGAGCTTACTACTGCTGTTTGCCCAAACTACAGTAATTATTAACCATAAGACTAGTAATAAACAAGCTTATTTATGGCTTTCATAGCTTGATGCTGGCATGGGTCTTAGCAATTTCAAGGCTGAGCTGGCTTGAGAAAGAAGTGTTTGGAAATCGAAGAGCTTCTTTATGGGATCCCATTGTTCATAGAGCCCCACACTTGATGCTGACAGCAAGCTGCCAAGTAAGCACTGTGGACACCCTAAGCTGGGGAGACCTCCCTCCTCAGGTAGGCCTCTTGTAAACAAATTTCTCCTCAAGATCCTCCTTCTGGGCAAATCTGTTTTCCTATCAAGCTGTGTTTTCAAGGGCAGGTTTGCTCTTCCATCCAGGACATGCTGTAATCCTTCCCCCTCTGGGGAGAAGTTTCTTTAGGTCCACAGTGGGACCATCAGTTATTTGAGACCACCATACCCACCCATGGCCCTGCCTTCCAGCCCATGAATGCTGCTTAAAGCAGATTAAGCTTCCTCCTCACCTCTTTGCCGCCGTTCATCTGTGCTGCTGCAGACATCACCTCTAACCTCCTATTTCCCAGCTGCTCCAACCTCAGCAATACAGGGAACAGTCCCAGCACCCATCTTCACTTCACTGTCCCTCAGATGTCTGCAATTTGCATCAGGCACATCCCTCCAACGTGTATGGCTGCTTAAGCTCAAGACCAGCACTGACCTGGTACAGCTTGACTGGCTCAAGCTGCTGTGACTCAAGGGTTGTGAGTAGCTTTGCTAGGGCTCCTCTTCAGTTAGGAGCTGTGCTTAATTAAGCCTAGTCTGTGACTGTTGGTCCTTATCTGAGCTGTACAGCAACCATGCCTGGCCAAGTACCTCACAGAGCCCAAGCTGTACACCTGGTCTCTGACCTTTCTTGTTGCTTCTGACTTGTCTGGTGGTCAGCAAGCAGCAGCTGAGCTGCTGGATTTAGACCTGCTCTTCTTGCTCAGGTGCTGTGAGGCTGTGCCATGCTGCTGCAGTCTGTCTGACATACCGGCACCTGGCTTGCCCTCCTGTATGGACCCACTTGCCCTTGCTGCTCCCTGACAGCGTAGCATTACACCAAGTGCTGTTGTTGCCATGGATGACCCAGGCTGATTCCTCTGGTCATGCTCTACAGCCAGTTCCTAGTTTCCTAGCTCTGTCCTGGACAGAACTTCCTCCCCCATGATAGACTATCCCTCCTACACCTGGTGCCCATCGTAAGAGTGTTGTACAGAGCACTGCTGCTCTCCTTTTACCCAGCATTGCAGCCAGGACACCACTGGTGGGCTGAGAACTCATGCACCAGGGAAACTCTGCAAGAGAAGCACATAAAACTGGTTTGTATTGATGTGGGTGAAGATGTTCACACTGGGGGACTGATGGTTTGTGAAATTCAAGAAAACAAGTGATGGAAACAACCAGGCGATTATATGCAACTCAGCAGGTAAGTCTTGATTTCATTATACTACAATGTATTACAATTCAGAAGTATTGAATTTCAAACAGTGTAAGTCACATCTCTTACACTACATTAGAATGCTGATACCAGTAAAACTAATAAAGTTAACCCAGACTGAAAGAAAAAGGGAAGGAATGTGGGTATTCTTGCTCAATCATAAATCAAACCAGTGCATTGCTATTCTCCCCAGTGAAGAGTTACAGCATGGACAGATGGCACTGCCACCAATTAGTGCTAATAAAAGGACAACCCCCAGCACCCTGAACTAATTTGGAACCATCTGTATAGAATTAAAAGCACTACTGGCATTTCATCTTTTTCAGTGTATTAACACACCAAAAACTAACTGGGAACCACCGTGACGATAAATATAGCGAATAGGAAGAGTCTGCCATCAAGCGCAGTGCTTAGCATACTTGTGATTTCAGAGAAGCTTTTGCCCCGAGGACTGAAGTATAAGAGATGCAAAGCCCTGAAAGTGTCATCTGCTAAAGGCCTGGCATGTTCTCCACTGTGCAGAGCTTTTCTTTCTGGGGTTGTTTTTTTTTTGTGGGGGGGAAAGGGAGGTGGTCTGTCACTGATGTTAATTGCAGGGGTTTTGTATTAATAGAGCAGTGATAGTTGCTGCCACCTGGTGAGCACTAAAATAGAAGAAACAGAGCTGAGATGGGAAAGGGAATAATTCACTGCTGAACTCAGCTGGCTTCTGCTGAACAAGCTCTTTGTGTGACCTGTGGAGTCATCCTCCAAGTTCTACTGATTATTTTATTCTAATTTTAATTCCTTAGCATGCTTGATAAAACACAAAGATGAGAAACATGCATTGCAGAGTTTATCATGCAATCACAGAATGGTCTGGGTTGGAAGGGACCTTAAAGCTCATCTAGTTCAAACCCTCCTGCCATGGGCAGGGACCCCTTCCACTAGAGCAGTTTGCTTCAAGCCCTGTCCAACCTGTCCTCAAGCACTGCCAGGGATGGGGCAGCCACAGCTCCTCTGGGCAACCTGTTCTCATGTCTCACCACCCTCACAGGGAACAACTTAATAATATCTACCTTACCTACCCTCTGTCAGTTTAAAGCCATTCCCCCTTGTCCTGTCACTATATGCCTTACAAAAAGTCCCTCTCCAGATTTCATGTAGGGCTACTTCACATACTGGAAGGCTGTAAAGTATCCCTGGAGCCTTCTCCAGGCTGAACAATGCTGGATATATATGCTGGATATATTATTCTGGACATAAACAATTAAATATGAATGTCAAGTATCTAAAATTCAATGCTGGTTCACTTAACAATGGTAATTTTTTATTTATTTATTTTAAGCAATGCAACCATTTTCTGTTGCCATAAACTAGAAGTCTATCCAGAGAAAGTGCTGTGCTGTTTGTTCCTGTGGACTTGGTAAGAGAGAAAGGTGACTTGGTCAACAGAACAAGCAAACACAATAGACTGATTTTCCTCTGAAACACTAGTAATAAATATGTGGTTGTGATGGTGTACTCTTCCCTTGAGCTGGTGAAGGTCCCTTGACTAAATTACATTGTCTACCTGACAGATCTGTCAGGCAGAGTATTTAATAATTGAAAGTATAAACTGCCAACAATAAATGTCAGGTGAATGTGTGGAGGTTCTTCTCGATCAAGCAGTACTACATTCAATCATCTTAGTGATTACAGAACAGCTTTATTAAAGGAACCACAGTACATTTTTCCCTTTCCATACACTGTTTTTGCTTGCCTCTCTCCCTACCACTGGGTGTTTTATTGTCCCGCAACAGGGGTCAGCTGGGTCCTCTTCCTGAGCAGTTACAGTTAATTCAGGTGGTTCAAATGATGCTTTTCCAAGTGCTTCACATACATTTGTCAATACTAAATTTCTCCTGCCAGCACATTGTCTATTCACTTTGCTTTGTTAGTTTGCAAAGGTCGCGTATCCTGAGCCTGTGAACAATGATCTGTAAATCACTGCAGGCTCCTCAGCTCCTTCTCATAATTTACACTGGCGGAAGGCAGTCAGGACAACTGCCCAGCAACTGCTGACTTATAGGACCCAATTCCTTTTCTTTTGCACCTTCTAACTGAATATAGAACCTGAAATTGTTCACCCTTCAAAGAACCTTTTCTGTCTTAAACATGAGGTATCACATATACTGACTTTGCCAGTGCTCACAGCACCACTTTTGTGCTTCCTAGGGAATTTCCTTACTTCCTGCCATTTTGTTCACTGTCCTTGTCCATGTTCGAGTGTTTAGGGCAGTATTATCGTGCACCTTGAGACAGCAGAACACAGCAGTCAAAAACTGAAGATCAACCCAGCCATATCACAAAGCATTCATAGAATCATAGAATAGTTAGGGTTGGAAAGGACCTTAAGATCATCTAGTTCCAAACCCCCTGCCATGGGCAG
>JAOEHX010044376.1:3881-17545 GCA_025448015.1 Bolborhynchus lineola
GCCGCGCTGCTGCCCGCAGACCCCCGCTGCTGCCCGCCCCATGCTGCTGCCCGGCGGCCCTCTGCCCCCGCCACCTCCGCCGCCGCCGACGGTCGCAGCAGAACCGCAGCGTGCCCGCAGCTGTAGAGAGGCGGAGCTGCAGCCCTAGCCGGCAATGGCTTCCTATAAGTGAGAAACTGAGCAAAATCATGCCACCTGTCGAAGTATTCCACCTGAGGCTTCCCATGTATCGCAGGGGAAAAGGAAATGATCGGCAGCCGAAAGGCTTCAAGCTCCCCGAGTACTTCTTCATGCACACATAGCTGTCCTGACCCTTTTACGCCACAAATGTGCATCATGTAGATAAACTGCTAAAGTACAAGAACCGGTCTCCATCCTGTTTGTTGCACCTAACCTATGCCAGTGATCCTAATAACTTCTTCCCCGGAAAAAGCACATCTTCTCATCATGCAAATTATGGGTGGGGGACACGTCATCATCAAGGACATTGTCATTGACATAACGGTAGTGAATATGTGGAGGTGCAAATCATGCTTCGCCGTGTTTGTTTTTCTGATTAAAAACCCTGCCAGGCTAAAGCTGGTATAAGGGCTCAGAAGCACAAATGCAGTTACTGATGTAATAAGAATATAATGAAAAGGATTCCCCAGATAACGACAGTAAGTGCATATTTGGAGACACTATTTTGATCTTGTTTAATGCAGGTCATGTTCATGATATGCTTTGTGCAAATTGGTATTAATCTTATTTTTTCTTCCAAAATGAAGTCAAGATGCATGCATGAAGAAAAGATGAAAAATACTTAATAGTTATTGGAAGAACGTCAACATATCATATTTAAAAGCACTGGTCATAACAGATCAGCATTGTAAGGATCTGTTGCTTGGTCTATGTTTGGGAAGTGTATAGTTCTGTCATTATTTGATGCCTTTAATGTGATTTAGAATATACCTCATGCTTATCTACAAAAATGATCAGAAGGTTTCTGTGCATGGCAATTTGAGTGGATAAAAATCTGCTAGTCTGCACGCTCTGATCATTATTGGCTATTCTGAAATGATCCTTATTCAAGTGGAGATATCTCCCTTTATGCTTGGATTCGTACTTGTGGCCTTAGACTGCATCCCAAGGCTTTGGAGATACCTTGGGAACCGTAGTGTAGGTAAATAGAGGACATTGCTGCTGGAAGAAATTTGAATAATATGAGTACACAGCAAAACTGCAGCAGGTTGGAACAGAGATTAACAGCTCATGCATCTGATACACAAAGTAGTGCCACCTCATTGATTCAGTTAGGGAGGATTGAATTCAAAATGTAGGCAGGGCAAAAGAAGATGATCTTTTACTGATAAGTGGGTTTAATTCACACTGTGCATACTGATAAACAGAGTGTATGCATTGATATTGACAGCGTAAACATGGTATATGAAAATCATCTTCTGCTGAGAGTTGGGAATAATCCAATCTCCATGACATCAATTGATGAAAACTTCCTCAATATTTTGAGCTGGGCTCTGTGGATTGCAAGCACACTAGAAGTCTAATGAGCCATTTAACAAATTCCGTTTGTCTGGGTTAATAATGATGGTTTAAAATAAGTGGTCTGTCTGGGCTATTTTTGTGCTCACATAGAAGCAAAGAAGATGAGACAGTTCAATTCCGCTTAAGTCTTAAAGTTTACCAGCTATTTTTATAGCACCCCAGAATGCCTTGTGCTTGGCACTGAATTTAAAGAACTGCAGAACAGCTTTGGAGCACATTTTGGGTGTTAAATTATTTAAAAGAATGTTTTTTAACTTATTCCAGTTTTAGATCACCACCTTTTTGATGGAGGTACAGACTCATGTCAATGTTTGTGGTTTTATTTACTTTTCTTAGTTACCTCTTAAATTCTTCTTAATCCATGTGTACCACAGCAATTCACAGATCCGCAGCTGGACAGTGCTGTTTTTGGAAAATGCAAACCAACTCCTCCTGGCTTGTTTCAGTGGAACTGGGTGCATTTTAATTGCTCCAACACAGTCAGCTCGTGGCTCAGATGTCTAGTGCAGAAGGCCTGAGTGTTGGCCACAGCAGATGAGGCCAAAGGGCCTGAGGCAGGAGAGTGCTGAAGAGCCATGCCAGTTCCACCTTTGCTCCAAGGACTGCTTCCTAGGTTGTCCGCCTTTAGTTGAGAGCTGCAACCAACCATATCACAATGATCCAGCTTAACTTTAATTATGTTGACTTGTTTGCTTTTTAATCGGATGATTCTAATAGTACTAGGTAGGTATGCAGTTACAGTAGGAGATCTAAGAGGGGATATTACCTTCAAAATACAGATCAAAAGAGGACTGGAAGGTTGCCGCAGAAGGTCAGTAGTTGTGTTCTGGGTTAATGTCCTGGGTTCTGAGTTACTGGCTGGGCTTAAACCACAACAGTTAATTACAGCATGGAGTTCCTGAAGGTATAACTTTAATTATAAAGTCATCATAGAATCATGGAATGGTTTAGGTTGAAAGGGACTTTCTAGCCATGATCATCTAGTTTCAACCCTGTGCCATGGGCAGGAACACCTTCCACTAGACCAAGTTGCTCAGAACACCATCCAACCTGGCCTTGCCCCTTTATGAGGCATCCACAGCTTCTCTGGGCACCCTGTTTCAGTGCCTCACCACCCTCACTAGGGTAAAGAATTTCTCTAAATCATCTGTGAGAGGGTGAACTGCTGTCTATCTATCTTCAAGTTCTGAAGTGACCAGATTCAGGAGTAGGCTGTTTTAATGTACGTCAGCCTTCTATGTACTCATATAATTACCAAAGTTAGCTACAGCTGTGATTCTTGTATATTCCACATACTCTGTACACAGCACAGCAACATTCAGATCAAACCCTACTATGTTTATCTTAATAAGTAAATCTTTATTTCTATAGTAATAAAAAAAGAATTAATTTTAGTAAGTTGTTTTTAGTACTCCTATTTAACATAACTATAGATCTAGAACTCCACATTTCCATTTTCAGTAAGAACCGTGTGATACAATGCAGTCTCCCTTACATCCAACCTAAAACCTAATTACAACATGGGTATTCTTATATACTAGATGATGAACCTAAAGTTGTGATTTATTTCAATATTTTTGGTAAAACTAAAAGCTTAATAAAGTGTAAAAGGAAACATCACTTACCATTGCTAAGAGACAATATATTTACGTGTAAAATAATTTGTAAACTCAGTCACCAAGCCCAGGAAATATGTTGAGGTCACCATAAAAAAACCCCACACCCCATAAATCACATCACACTATATAAATTAATAATTCCTAACTTTTGGTGTATTCTCTTATACTGATTCATACAATCAAGCATCTTCTTTCAAGGAATGGGAGAGATACATGCACATTTTTGCCAGCTTGATAGCAGGATGTTTTAGTGAAGTGCTCAGATTGTTTTTTCCTAGAAAGTTTCTATGTGCAGTTTGATAGCATGCTAACATGAGTGAATTTGCAGGTTTCCACCTTTCCCTGAGAGAGGGAAACAAAAAGACCATTTAAATCGGGGTGATGTATTGCTTAGAAGAAATTGGATGCATCCAATTTGTTACAAAATAACTGGCTTAAGAGTTATTGGTTTGCCTCTGTAATGAAAAAGACGTAAACCAAAAATGGCATGCTGGGAACATGGAAATGGATATACTGAAAGGAAATTCGCTCCCTAGTGTGGAATACAGTGGATTCTCCGAAAATGGTGTTGTTGGGGAACAGCTCTTGCTTTGTTGTTTATGCTACCATCATCATGGAACAGCTGATTTGTCTTTGAGGGATGATCTCTATATATGTTTATACATTTGTATAATGCACTACTTCCTCTGCTTTATCAGTAGACTTATTGTGTGATAATTTGCCAAGTTTTTAGGCTTTTTCTGTTCCAGCTCCTGGTTCATGTATAATGGGATGTTCCTTGCATTGGGACAAATAAGTTCTGGGGAGAAGGCCATACTCACATAATAAACAAAAGAGGCCCCAGACTCACTAAAGATGAAGCTGCATGCTCCACACAGGTCTAACAAATGTGTCTAAGTAGACCCAAGATACATTTTTCAGGTGCTTGATAGAAACCATGTACACAAAAACTTACTTTTCCAGGACCTGTGTTGCATCTGAACTATTGGTGTACACCAGATCCATATCTTGTTACTGCATTTGAGCCTCAGGGCAGGAGATTTTTACTATGAAGCAAATTTCAGACTTGCTTCTCTTCTGGAGCATCGCTTCCTGATACCCTTCACCATACTATGCTGTATGAAACAGGGAAGGGTATTCAGAAACATGAATCTCTAATGAGCCCTGTGTCTGCAGAAAATTTCAGATGAAGCTTCTTGAGAAATCTTGCTTTCAAAAAGTCTCTTAAACTGACTTATGAATGAAGAAAAGTGACCAAACCATTGCCAGGCTGGAAAAAGAAGCAATAGAACAGCTATATACATGTTTCAGAGTTAATGTCACAATTCAAACAGATAAATTTACACCAATTCAGTTATATTTCATGTTATTTTTGGAAACTCAAATACATGTAAAATGCTTAGCTTATAAATACATTTAGGCAGCCCTCTTGTGGACCTCAATTACAAGAGTTGTGCTAGTTACAGAGGCAGAGCATTTCTGTATGCACATAGCTATTGGAAGAGTAGTCTCTTTCAGCAGACAGATCCCCTTTCCCTGCTTTCATTCAAAATCCCTAATTGTAGTTACAGTGGTTCATGAAAGGAAATTTAGAGAACAAATTATGTATTTTCATAATTTAGTTCCTTTGCATGCATCCTGATTTTGGCCTGGATAAAATTATGGGGTTTTTTTTCCTTAAGAAATGTTAGACAGCAAATAGGAAGAAAAATAACTGTTACAGCTGAAAACAGGACAAACTGATCCAGTGCTGCTTTTTGAATTTAGCATGAGAATAATGCTGATAACACACTGATGGTTTAGTTGTTGATAAGTAGCACTTACATTAATCAAGGACTTTTCAGACTCTCATGCTCTGCCAATGAGGAGGGACACAAGAAGCCAGGAGAGGGCAGACAGGATACTTGACCTGAACTAGACAAAGGGGTATTCATACCGGGACGTATCATGCCCAGTATATAAGCTGGGGGGAGCTGGTCAGGAGCCACTGGCTGCTGCTTGGGGTTCAGCTGACCATCAGTCAGCAAGTGGTAGGCAATTGCATTGTGCATCACTTGTCTTTCTTGGGTTTCATTCTTCCCTGTCTTTTATTATTATTATTTACTTTTTATTATTCATTATATATTATTTATTACTATTAATTTGCTATTTTAATTGTTAAATTGTTTCTGAACAATTAAAACTCAACCAGGTTGAGTTTCTTGTCTCAAGCCATGGGTTTTACTTTTTTCGGATTCTCCTCCCACTCCCACCAGGGGGGATAGGGAGAAGTGAGTGAGTGTCTGTTAGGTACTTAGTCACTGGCTGGAGTTAAACCATGACAGCACGTAACAATTTCAACAATTTGAAGTCCAACTCTCTGCAGTAATTTCTGTGGCTTATATTTTGTGAGAGTGTATAAAATGTAAACTATTTTATTTCTCTGTAAATGTCAGGAGAGTATAAATCAATAATAGAGTGGTAACTGCAATTAACTCATGTCACCCCTGTACCTTCACATTAGCATCACTGAGAATGGTCTTACCCTTTCAGTGACCTCAGTAAAAGCAATAACATCCTTTTCTGCTAAAGTTAATTTTTTTAAGTGAACTTAATGCTCCTGAAGGGTGATAGATTGACAATCCTGTAAAGTGAAGTTCCTTATTTGGTCATTGACTACGGGAAGCATGTAATTCCACAAATTATCTAATGATCCAACCCTGTCCCAGAAGGATAAAAATGGAGTCTAGTACTTCTTCTTTTACCCATTTCATTGAGGCATCACAAGTTAGATGTCAGTTGCCAGGGTAGTTTCTGGTGTAGTTGCTGTCAATTAGCCAACTGAGTTGGAATTCCAATCTATTTTCAACAAGCAACCACACATTAGTGTAATCAGTATTGACAGAAAGTAGATGGCCACCACAGACCCGCAAGTGTGGGCCCTGTATCCTGTTACCAATCCCCTAAGCTGTTTTATTTGCAAAATGGCATCAAATAGCATTTCAAAAGGCATCAGGAAATCCTTGAAACTACTAAGGAAGTTAAATGCAATGGAATAACCTGTGAAGCTGATAATAAAATTTTGAAAGCTTTTATGCTTACTGGAGAAAATTGAGAAAATTCAGCAAACAGGCAAGTGGAAGATAATTGAATTACTCTCACAAGTATATTTTCTATGTATGACTTTCATACTATAGTATCAAGTCTATGTGTATTTACCAGAAGTCTGAAAGGTAATGGCACTCTGGGCCTTCCTGCTGCAAAGATTTTTAGTCAGTTGTCCTCTCTGCTATGGGTCTCAAGCAAACAGAGGAATGTCTGCGTGCCTCTCCTGTCTACAAGGAAAATACGCAAATACTTCGCTATTTCAGGGTAGTATAGACTACAGACAAATATAGAGAGGTTATGAATTGTTCTGATATAAAGGCAATAAGGGAGTCAGATATGAAGCTGAGGTAAGACCATGCCAGGATTCATTCTGTAATGGTTGAAGGGTCTTTCTTTCCTTAAATGTATTTGCAGGGAGACATTTGAAGAACAATTAAAATGGCACCTGTCTCTGATTGATCTCTTTATAGGTGTACTTCTGCGTTTCTGTGTGAACATGGAGCTATTCTCATCAAAGTGCAGAGAAGGAGAACCAGAGCTGCATCTATGGTAGTGATCTGGTGTGTTGGTGGGGTTGTTGTTTGGGTGAGAATTTGACCTCTCTGTACTTAGGTTCACATGTACACACTCTAGTGTAGTGAGGATGAATTCAAAGTAGTTTTCTTCTCTCTGTCTGTATAGACTCATGCAGGACTGGCAACTGGCATGATCTTGACTGCCAGTACTCATGCGATGTGGCCTGTGGTCCTAGAACCATAGCAGACCGCACAAAACAAACTGCCCTTTTGTCCTCCATTAGTCAGTGATGTAGGTGTAGCCAGCAGAGGGTTTGTCCTCTGCTTTCTGCCCCAAAGACTTTTGCTGTGAACATTGTCTTCTACTGCTGTGGCTTAACCCCAGCCAGCAACTAAGCACCACACAGTTGCCCCCTTGCATCAGGATGGGTGAGAGAATTGGAAGAGTAAAAGTGAGAAAACTTATGGGTTGAGATAAAGACAGTTTAATAAGTAAAGTAAAAGCCACACGTGCAAACAAAGCAAAACAAAGAATGAATTCAAGATTTCCCATCAGCAGGCATGAGTTCAGCCATCTCCAGGAGAGCAGGGCTTCATCACATGTAATGTTAACTTGAGAAGACAAACGTGATGACTCCAGATGTCCCCCCTTACTTCTTCTTCCACCAGCTTTATATGCTGACCATGACATCATAAGGTATGGACTATCCCTTTGGTCAGCTGGGGTCACCTGTCACAACTGTGTCCCCTCCCAACTCCTTGTGCATCCCCAGTGCACTGGTGGGGAAGTGTGAGGAGCAGAAAAGGCCATGGCTCTGTGTAAGCACTGCTCAGCCTTAACTAAAATATCCCTCTGTATCAACACTGTATTCAGCACAAATCCAAAACCTAGCCCCATACCAACTACTATGAAGAAAATTAACTCTATCCCAGCCAAAAACAGCACATCTACTTTTATGTGGAAAGCAAGGATTTTGTCTCCCTTTTCAACCTTCTCTGAAAAAAGGTACAACCAATGCAGGAACGAGTTTAGGGCCTTGGGTTATAGTAAGGGATCTGAATATGACATGAGTCAAAAGTCCCTTTTTCCTATGGTTTTATGGGAATCAAACCCAAGAGGTTAGGCTGGAAATGACCTATGGTGATATCTAAGCTTTCTACACCATCCTTTATCTAGACACTGAAGCAACAAGAGCTAGAGGATATATTGAACACACTGCACATAGCCAGAAGTGCTTTCCAGCATACTCAAGCCCTGCTGTTTTCTTTACAGTGAACTGTTCTTTGCAGCTCTCTAAAGGACCGAATCTGGTCTTTTGAAAAGTGACAGGAGTAAATATTTTGAGGATAGGGTGTGATTTTTTAATATGTTGCAGGGACTTAGTCATATCTTTCACAAAATATATTGGAGTATGTATTTTCAACCCTTGAGATAGCTTTTAAAACATTTCACTTTGGCTTCTCTGGAGTAAATCCAGTTACCTAGCTTGAAGAATGCTGTTGTGCCAGGTTACACTGATGTTTTTCCTGTGGAATGCCTGTCTGAGCTTCGTTCAGGATATTTCCATATGTGGCATCTCTTCTTAGATTTAAATCCAGTCACTGCTCAGTATGCCATCTCATTAATTGTACACTGGAAAAAAAGAGAAGGAGAACACTGTGACCTGTGTACATGTAGTACTTAGTGAGAACCTAGGGGATTTAATGAATTAAATCACCTCAGATGTTTCTTTTACGTTTTCAATGGCCCACCACATCCCATATGCCTGTAGAAATTGCTATTGGGCTCAGGTGGTCCCTCATTAGCCATAATCTAATTTAATTTCTTCCATCTTTATGTTGGAAGTACCTTCACATAAAGCTTGATGGCATAATTCTTGATGGCCATAATTAACAAACGAGGCAGAGGTAGAACAAAAACCCACATTTGTGAGTGCAGAAGAGATCCGTATCAGTGGTAGACATTGCAGTGTTTACCCAGTATCAGCAAGCTAGTGAACTCAGCTGTCATTGGCAGTACCCCCTGCAGGGACAAGAGTGTTAATTAAAACTCATTATGCACAAAAGGGCCATTCCTAATGAACATGTACTGATGGTTAGCTGTGTCTCTTGGATCTTCAGATACATGAAAAGTAGCATGAGAGATTTCTTTTCCCAGAAAGGGTTGTGAATATTCCTGAAGGATTTTGGTCTGCACCATTACTTTCTATGTGGAAGCACATACAGTGACAGGCAGAGCATGCTAAAGTATAACGTGTCTGTCAAAAATATCATACTTTTGCAAAAACTATTCAGCCTGAGTTTCTGAGTAATGTTGTCAAGAAGTACTCTGGAAACATGAGAATAGCTTCTCCTGTCTTTCCATCTGATCATGGGGGTCAGAAGAGATGGCTGCTGAAGGTCTCTTCCAATCTCATGTACTCTATGACTTTATGATTATTTCTGCATTTCTGTGAAGGATGGCTAATATGATAAATCTGTATGAGCCAAAAATTAGTTAATTTCGTAAGAAATTTAATAATGATGAAGTCGAAGGTAAAATCCTTTTGCCTTCAATGGAAACAAGTTTGCTTTTGTGGTGGAACATGTTTTTTTTGGTTGGTGTTTTTTTTTTTTTTTATATACTGAATGCATTATAGAATGTACAGGTAAACATGACCATACAATTGCAACAATTGTTTACCATGACTCCACCCTGACACATATTGACAGCCATAAACATGCTTAAACTTACGGATCTTCTGTAAATACTTGCTCTGGTTCAGCACCAGGTCATATTGCAGACAAAGAATCCTATTACATTTGTCTTGCTATGGGTTTGAATCTGTCTTCAGAGCAAGACCAGACCTGAGAGCTGCCACGTGTTCTGGGACCCCACATGCCAGGGTGTGACTGCTGTGTCTGCATGGTGGAGAGCTGCCAGGCTGCTCGACATAACCCTCTTTCAGAGTAGACTGTATGGAGTCCTGGGTTCCAGAGAGCCTGTGAGTATGAGAAGGCAGGAAATTTATCTGGCTTTGAATAGTAATTTTGGGTATCAGCATATCAACTGGTATTATTTATGGTTTTAGGAACTTGACTGCCACCAAAGTTCAATGTATTTTTCTCAGCTCCTAAGAGACACTTTGAAAATCCTAGCTGCGTGCCCCATTTATGTATGCTGCACACAAATGAGCGTGCTACGAAAGTCTAAACACAAGGATACTGTTAACAGGAGCAACTGAAACTGAGAAATTACCCTGTTTACTACGGTTTCCAGTGTTACATCCAGAATTTCAGGCTTCAGCTTTGCAGAAATAGTGTGCACCCTGAAAACATTTTCACTGTTAAAGGAGTTTACGAAGTCATTTGCAAATGGTGGTTTTGATCACTTGCATTTCTCAAAGTAAACACTAGATGGCCATGTGGCCTTTTTCTTCTTCCCGTATTAAAACTTAATTACGAAAAAGCCCCTATGGTGTTCTTGATGACTATAAATAATATCACATTAGGAAATTTCTCTAGAAAATTTAGTCCGTGTTAGACTGATTGCATCAGGGTCAGAACTATACAGTTGCATACAGTACCTGATAACTACATACTGTTTTCTATAAGATTCAGTAAAAAAACGACTTAAAATCTTTTTATGAAGAAAAGTTATGTTTTCAAGATACATGTTTGTAACTTGCTATATTTTAACACAGCATATTTTCATGATGGAAAATTGCTTGGCATGGGTGAATGTTCACATATCTCTATATTGCTAACCCCTAAATTAAGACCTATAGTTATCAGTCTGTAAGAATATATTACAATTTATATTCCAAAAGCATAGGCATCTTTGAGAAGAAAAGTTATAGTAAACAAAAGAGTTCAGCATCCTCACACATTAGGATGAAGTTTGCTTTATCCTTTCTGTAATACCTACCTGTTTTTCTGTAACTGTAACTTCTTGAGATTTATTTATAAAACTTGAATCATTAAGGAGGATTTGATAGAAATTGTTATCCTCCTCATATTTCTGTATAAGTATTAAAGTATTATTTCACTGAAAAGGCAATATTGTTCCAAAATTCCTAGTAACAAAGTAGAACACTGAGTCCTTCTAACTTTTTAACAGGGCCTTTGACTTCCACAGGTTGAATACCATTCTCACAGATTCTTTTCTCATCCCATGCTTTCATTATCTCTGATAGAAATTTTCCATCATCTGTTTTTGGTTCATTTTAGTGTAAGAAGGAAACCTTGTGAAAATGGTAGATCTGCTGCCCACAGAACTCCTGGCTTTTAAATGCAGAAATGATAAAAAAAGTCTTATATAAAAATTGGAAATACCTGATAAGTCATAAAGTAAGTTCTACAGGAATTATGTATTGTCAATTTTTTTTTTTCTTACATAGGCATTCAAAAAACCAACAACAGACTACTTATTCACAGAAACCTACTGTAGACTCTGGGAAGGCCTGATGAATTTCTTTGATGTTTACTTCATCACTGAACATTCCATAGTTGTTTAATAATGTGAATTATTAATTTCTATGAAATTCTCTTCCAAAAGTTATCCCTGCTTATGCAGAAGATGTGTATACCATCCATGACTTCTTTGGCTGCAAATTAGATAGGCCTTTATTGCCAAGGTAAGGTCAATCCTGGCATTACTTTCTGGGATGAAAGATTTCTTTCTTAGGATACTACTGGATACCTATACTAAATGCTATTAAGATGTAAGATCTTTATGTTCTGCCCAAAGGTTTGAGACATATTTAAAGCAATTTTTTTCATTTTAGGCAGATGGCTTGTTCTTCGTTTATGTTAGCCTCGTGTGGCAGATCTTTATTGACCGTAAATTTCTGGCACTCTTGTACTGCAGCTGCTTCACGTTTAATACTTGGATGGCAGAATGCTCAACTATATTGGAAGCCAAGGAATTAGATTTGAGTTTAGTGCACTGCTTATTACTCTCAAAGAACAATTTATTTCAGGGGGATCAACTATGTATGAAGGCTATTATATCAAACAGATGAGCAGTTCTCTGCTGTAGATAGAAGAAATCCTTGTTTTAAAATCTTCAGGGCACATATGCCACCCCAGGTAGATGCCATTACCTTCTAATAGGTAGGTCTGGGCTCTAGGGTTTTGCTTGTTCTCAAAATGCATTTGGCAGCTGTAAGCAACTTTCAGTCAGATTCCAATGCACTTCAGCAGGCAAACCTAACCTGCTCCTTGTTCAGTGCTGACCCTGCTTACAGCAGGAGGCTCGCCTAGATGGCTTCATGAAGTCCCTTCCAACCTGAATTATTCTCTGATTCCAGAATTTAATTTGTGTTCCTGAGAAACATTTTGAGGCTTTTTATTACTTCCTACCAGTTCCTACTTTTTAAAGCTGTTTATGATTTTCTGCCTTTCTTGAGAGAAAGCGTAAGTTATGGTGGTTTTAGTTTCCAAACTATGAAGTTGATATCTAAGCTTACACTTAACCTGTGGAATAAATCAGGTTTGAAGCATGGAGTTGAGCAGTGAATCACAACTGCCCTGGATATTTGATTTTTAGTAAACTCATTGGCACAGCTTAGCCCCTCCCAACTAGGGCTTTGCTTTCCAGCTAACAGGCAAATGCCTGAATATTCTTGCACAGATGGCCATTCCCAAAAGGTCGAGGGGATGTAGCCATACTGTTCCTGGAGGGGAAGAGTATTTTCCATAGAAATGTGAACTGGACAATGTGAGTTCTCTTCCCCAGTCTAATTTACTATTAGGACAGAGAAATTCTCATGTTTTGAGGATCATAGTGAAATGTCTCCTGACCTCAGAGCAGGCACCAGACTTGACTGCAAGTGCAAAGTCAGTTGCAGACATAAATTTGTAGGAGATCGTAAGTTCAGTGCCACTGATTGAGAAGTAGTGAGTCTTCTGGGAGCTGTTCATTTAGAAATTTGATTTAAGTATGCAGATTTTTTACTGCTGGGTACTTTGTTCAATAGTGTAAGAGTTGTGTCGAAGTTAAGGATGTTCAATAACACAGAAATAACCTTGTCTGACAGATATTTCTCCCTGGAAAGATTGCTGATTGAACATAACACATGTAACTCTTAAATTTCTTACAGTAGATGACTTCATGTCATGAACCTAGGACACATCAATAAAGGCTGAGTATGCTGGAACCTTACAAGAGCTATTGTTATTAAATTTGATATCTGCTTGCTCTATTAGGACAGGTGTTTCCAAGGCTGCTTTATGTTGCTTGAAGAGGAAGCCCTCTAACAAGCACTATACATTCAAATCCATTGTCTGCTATATGGTAGAACTCACTGCTTACTTGCTTGCTTACAAGATCATAACTTTCCAACTTTATATAAATTGGGTAGCTCACCAGACAGATGAGAATCTGTAAAAAAATTTGCAAGAGTCTTTGTTTTGGTTCAAAGTTCTTAAGGAACTTTGGAAAGGCACCAGCATGTCCAGATTCTGTAGGGTAATATCAGGAAGTCCTTGTTTTATCTCATATACCAGAAAGGCTACTGAAGATATAAAGGCTGTCGGGCAGTTTGACATGGTCTAATAAGTTATTTATACAATCACAGAATCATAGAATAGTTAGGGTTGGGAAGGACCTTAAGATCATCTAGTTCCAACCCCCCTTGCCATGGGCAGGGACACCTCCCACTAATCCACGCCACCCAAGGCACTGTCCAACCTGGCCTTGAACACCGCACCAGCAATGGAGCATTCACAACTTCCCTGGGAAACACATTCCAGTGCCTCACCAACCTCACAGTAAATAACTTCTTCCTCATATCCAATCTAAACTTCCCCTGTTTAAGTTTGAACCCATTACCCTTATCCTATCACCACAGTCCCTAATGAAGAATCCCTCCCCAGCATCCCTATAGGCCCCCTTCAGATACTGGAAGGCTGCTATGAG
>JAOEHX010044383.1:0-17175 GCA_025448015.1 Bolborhynchus lineola
GAAATCCACAAAATCACTTCTGTATCTCATGCACTTGATACTGACCTAAAACTCATTCCCAAGGCATCTTGCCATAGGACTGCCATAGGTAAAAGACACAGAGACAGCCACCATAGTGGCCACAAGACAAGGGCAAGATTTCCCCTTGCACCAGACTTCCCTGGATACTGAATTAGGAAACCTGGGGAAAGGAGAGCACTGCGCCAGACAAAAGTGCTATATGCTGCTGCAGACCATGCTCACCATATGGGAAAACACTTACATAATAGAGCTCAGCCAGGGCTGCTGCACAAACTCCTCATTAATACAGCGAAGTTACAACGTGAACTTACAGAGCGCAGGACCTGAAATTTGATTAGATACAGGGTGGGAACTTATTTTCTATTTTATTTAATAATAACTGGATAATATTGACTTTAGTAATTAGAGGCTGGAAAAGCGAATTTTGCGTTAACGGCACCATATTGATTTTGCAAATGCAGAAGAACAAAAGTACTTCTATGCCTAAGAAAGGTTCTAGTTATTGCATTTGTAAGAGCTCGGGAGAACAGTGTCTTGGAGAACTGTATTCTTCATTCAGCAGTGCTCCTAAGCATACACCTAACTGCTGCACTCACAAGCCCTAATATTTAACAGCCTGATAAAGCCTCCTCTGTAGTGCCCTCAGCTCCCTTTGACTCAAGGTGGGACTCAATACTTTACAGAGTTAGAGTCAATTCTAATGGGTCAAATGCAATTTAACTTATTAAAACAGTTTATTCAATAAGTAATACATCAGTGAATTAATACATTATTCCCCAATATGTTCTGAACTATTTAGCCAGCTGTACAAAATGTTTCTAATACACTAGCTGACATTTTTTTAATTACACAAATACTTTGGGTAGCAAATAACTGTGTGCTATTTGGCAAGCCCTACAAATTATATAACGTTAATTATATTCAGGTTGGTATATGGGTTATAAATAACTGTGATAAAACTGATATCAATGCTGACAGAATTTTAGTGGAAATCGACATTTTTCTATACTGAAGTAACTGAGAGCTACGAACAGAAATACTGCCTCCAGAAATGAAATTATAAATTAATGAAGTCTGTGTGTGCACAAAATGGCTTACTATTTTTTTACACACTGCATATTTTTGCCTTCAATTCTTAGTAATTGAATGGTTTGCCTTAATTTAGACTTTGAGAGTTTCTTTTCACTCTTTTTTGAAGCATTAAGTTATTGACTTCAAAAGTTTTTCACAGATAGAATCACAGAATGATAGACTGCTCTGGGTTGGAAAGGACCTTAAGATCATCTAGTTCCAACCCCCACCATGATCCTCCATGGATTTGTGTTTGCATGTGAATCCCAAATATTAAGTCTCAACTCTCAAGCATGCAAGCAGCTCTGCATGAGCAGTTACACACTACCAACCTGGGCAACAAGTACCAAGACAAGCCCGGGGACTGTGGTAGGTGGAGAGCCCCAGTACCCAGAAGCGTCTGAACCACAGGGCTAACATGCTGTGGTCATTTGCATTCACCTAAAGGTTATCAGGTTTGTAACGGCCTAAAATTCAAACACAACATTCTAACAAGTCCTGGAGCTGGTGCTATTCTCCATTACACAGTCCTATACCAGTCTGTGAAGTCAACCCTGGGTCACCTCAGCCTACCCAAGTCAAAATTCATTTCAGGCTGTGCCTGTGCGAAGACAAACCCTACCATCTGCTTGGGGTTCAGCTAACCAGCCTCCTTCCCTGAGATTCCCTGAAGCAGCAACCTGAATATCACACCTGTTTATCAAGACAACTCCCTTTAACAGATCCTTCTGTTTCCCTGTCCTGGCTATTAGATCTGTTAGCATCCTGCAGCAGGCATGAGGAACATGACCTCGTCCTATACACCAGGGAAGAGGCTGAAATGTTGAGCCCTGGTGATGCAGCCTGTCACCAGGTGTGGATTAGCTGTTCCAAGTCAGTGCATGTCACAGAGCTTTAAGGATGTGCGGAGGCGTGATGAAATTCAACACAACAACATATATCCTCAACTTACCACATCCTCGTCTGAAACGGTCATGCCTGCAGGGACCATATCCCATGTGATGGTATGTAGTAAAATACAAAAGCAACAACAAAATAGCCCAAACCAAACAGAACAAAACAGGACAAAAAAACTAAAGGAAAATGGATAACTTTTGTGAAAGAACTATTATTAAATGTAAAGCCAGTGGGGAAAAAATGGGGAGGAAAAAAGAGAAGAAGGAAAGGAGAGCATGTTCTTCAGTAGGGGGAAGTTTCTCCTGTAAATTGGCAGCGAACCAGTTACTAAATGACATGCCTAAAATCAGGTGGTGGATTATTGGAAATGAAATCTTTGTCCCAGGAAAGCCCACGGCAAAAATCCTATTGATTTCAATGGGACAGGATTGTCTCTCTGGACTTAACAGTCAATCATGCAGAATTGGCAACGGCGTCTGAACGTCCCTGTTTGTTATTAGCCCACGGAAATCTGTATTAGTTTGCCTCATCTGCACTTGTGACCAGCACACCGGCACTATTTTTTTCTGGCATGAAGGTGCAAATAAGCAGAGTGGGTTCAATTTTTCAACCCAAGACACATGAATGAGAGCTTTGCTATTTCTCCCAAGCATTTCAGAGTCCATTTTCCCCATGAAAGGCATGGGCAGCCTCACCGCTAATGGGAGTGCTGTGTTTACAAGCAGAGGGGAACTAAGCCTTTAGTGTTTTTGCATATTTGCAATACAGTCCGTGGTTGGGATGGGAGGAAGGTTTGTTGGAAGAGGAAGACTGTGAGAAATGGTGGAAGGAAAAATATAGTTCTTAGAGGCTGGATTTGCTATGAAGTGTAGACACAGCCCTCGTTTTTCTCAGTCCTTTTACCAGGAAAGCTCTGGTGAGGAACAATCAAGCTAAACTGCAGATGCTTAATATTACAAATATTATAGGGTGGTATAATGCTGCCATTTAGACAACTTCCCATGAGCAACCTTTCAGAATTGAGGCGCTTGGAAATTCTTGGATGACAATGCTGCTGTTTATGACTAATCTTTTTATCTGCAAGCAAAAACGGGTCCAAATAAATAAAAAAGGACAATAACAGAGTAACAATGCAGAAAGAATGTGTGCGTGCGCGGCACGCACCCACGCAGGGAAACAATAAACAGATCTGCAATAGTGAAGTGTCTGATAGGCAACATACTATTAATACGGTGCCTGAAGCCCATCACTTACATTAAATACTGTATGGGAATCGCCACAGATTGATGAAAGGCTGAGTAAACGAACGATACAAACTGTAGTGGGTATATTTGTCCAGCCATGTATTAGTGCAATACACAAAATGGGACCCAGTGAACATTTAAAGTGAAAATTTGTGACCTGTTAGTATCCCCAAAATGCCCGTAGAACATTATTCTCCCTTTTAACCTTAATTTTTATTCTCTGTCTCAATTTCTGCTCTGCTTCTCCCATCATAGCCCCAGTTACCTATGCTGACAGCCATAGCAGGCCAAGGTAGCACAGATGGGGCGGCTGCAGCTGCATCTCACCTGCCAGACTGCAAAACCCACCGGGACACTTCCGCACTCCCTTTATGTCTGTCTTTGTGCATTTGCAACAGCGCCTTTCTCTGGGCCTTTATTGAACGTGTCACCGATGCCGTGCGGCTACGATGCACTGCTAATAAGTCACAGATCTGCAACGCGTTCCTTAGCGCAGGCAACCCAAGACGGGCCTCCCCAAAAAGCATACCTTGAACATGTCAGTATGGGCTCTGATTTAAAGCAATTCAATATGCCTGGCTCCCCAAAGGCAGCACGCCCCGTAGGGACAAAGAATACCTCAATGCAACTCAACAGCAAACCCTGCTGGATTGAATTGCAGTGCCGGTGGGCTCCACATTTGATCTGGGTTTGGCTTTGTCGGGCAGGGAGCGGGCGCAGGTGGTGGTGCGGGAGCAGCCTGGCTCACGGAGTGATGGGAACAATGTGCGGCGAGCCGAGCGCAGCAAAACTTTCCTTGTAAAGTTGCTCGTTTTGGGGCTTCGCGAGAAACTTGGCAAAGTTTCCCTTGGGGCCCAGTTTATTCAATAGCATTAACCTCCCTCCCTTTGTTTAATCTGCAATTTTGTGCCTAAAATATAAAGGTTTGGGGGGGGAGGGTGTCAGTTTTTCCATACCCAGCTTTGCAGGCTGCATAAGCCCGTCCTGCTGCCACCTGAGCGGGGGCTCTGCTGGGCAGCGAGATGCCTGCGTGCTCTCGCTCACTGCCACAAATAATCCCACCTGCAAACGGAGAAGTTGAGTTTCAAATATCAGCCCCTCAGGTTCACGGGGCTGTGTCAGATTTACGGCTTCGGTGCAGGCACGGAGGGGAACCGTGGCCATTTTGAGCGAGTTCTGCCCAGAGCTTTCCGAGCTGAACCGCAGGCTCCACTTCCAGATCACAGCACACAAAGTTTCTGTACCGCGCGTGTGCTCGCCGAGAAATGTGCGTCCCTCTGTAAAGCGAGGCAGACACAGAGCACATGTCTCCAAATGCCTTCCCCAGCTGCAGAGGCAGCTCTCACCGCCCTATTTATGAACAGCTACAACGTGAGGGAAAGTCCCCACGTTCTACCATCCCCAAACTGCTTCCCATTAAACCCGAAGACAATCACGGCAGACTGCACGCCCTTTACTTTGGATGCAGTTAAAGATTTTGCTGGCTGCTGCACCAAAACTTCCCATGCTGTGTTTACTCAATCGAATATAAGCTTTTTTTTTTCCCCCTTCCTACCTTAATTTCAATATTTAGAATAGCTTAATTACATCTGATATCTACTAAATGTTAAATTGCTGCCATGGATACCGTAGTTTTTAGGCTTTGCCCACAACCCAAAATGTAACTAAAGATTAATAGAACGCTGAGATATTTTTGGCTGCGAGTGAAATTTAATGAATAAACATTTAAATAAATTACCCCAATAATGAAACAATATGCCACTAATGCCGGAGTTATGCTAAATGCTTCGCTTCTCTTACAATCCATGCAAATACTCAGGGAAAGAAATTATAGTGGTGAACTACATTAAACAAAATCCTTCCTAAACCACACCCCTAAAACAGTGTCTCTACAGTATTGGGAACAAAAACTGTGGCTTGTCAGTCAAAGTGTCTAACTATGGCATATGGGTAAAGGTTTCAGTCTGCTATCTCCAGACTCATCTTATGGCCCGGGTTCAACACGACGGAACTGCTCTCCAGACAAAAGGCGAACTCATTGAAAATGGGTGCTGCGAGCTGTCTGGTCAGCGCGACCGCGCAGCCTGCGTCTGGGTGCACACAAACTACTGCCATGGGGGAAATGCAATGCGCTTTGGAGGGCTTGAGAGTTTCCTAAGAGCTGAAAAAGAAGCAGCCTGAAGGTTAAAGCTGGCTAGTCAGAATGGCATACTTGGCTGCATATATAGCCAGGTGGCCTGGGCATATTGGCAAACAACTGGCAAACTGCCCAATACATATGGCTTAGATTGCTTTGCTCTTCCCATGAAGCCTTCTTAGACTCTTGAGCAAGCATTCATTTTAGAGCGAAACGCATCCAAGTGTTAAATAAAATCTTCCTCCAAATATACTGCATGTAACCTTTCCCTTTAAAAAATAAAGAGATAACTATAGTAAAATAAACTAATTATATTTTTTAATGAATTCGAACATAAAAGTGACACACACCCCCCGGCCTTTCTCCAAGTGGATCTGCCCTTACTTTTGTTAACTCCTGAAGTACCGAATATGCCATTTTTTTCTGCACGTTCTCCTTTGGAGGAGTCAGTGCTCACTGCTGTATTTAAGCCCTTAGCACAGCAGAACTTGCAGGGAGACGTCGGGCGC
Source organism: Bolborhynchus lineola (assembly GCA_025448015.1). NCBI lineage: Eukaryota > Metazoa > Chordata > Aves > Psittaciformes > Psittacidae > Bolborhynchus > Bolborhynchus lineola. Next base: position 5,880 of record JAOEHX010044383.1, read on the forward strand.
ACGAGAGGCGCGTTAGCAGCGTCCTGCCACCACGCAGAAGCCGTGGCAGATGTTCTGGGCTTCTCCCAGTTTCGCAGTTACCCTGTGCTTTAGGCAGACCGTTGCCTTTACTAAATGCTAAATGACATTTTATTCGTCAAAAGTGCTCACTCTTAAAAACTTAAAGCCGAGTCCCCGTGGAAATTTAAGGAATGGGAATATTCAAGAGAAGTACTTCACAGATACTCCAGAGTAAGTATATGTTTAAGCATCAATCCTACAGCATGAGCCCTTGTGCTAAGGCTAGTGTAAATACTGCATTAAACATTCACAACAGCTTTGGGGAAAGGGCTAAACATATTTAAACAATTAGCACATGCCGAACTCTCAGCCGGTGCTTCCATGCCACTGACTCTAAGCAGAGGTTGTGACAAAGGTAAATTCTTCTAAATTAAGAGCAATGGGACTTGTGTTGAAAGCTGGGTAAATGCTCATGTGTTTCGCTGAACTGAAGCCTCAGTTAATGAGAAACAAGAAATAATTCCCCTCAGTTGCAGACAAAATGTGCTTGCTCGCCCTCATCCCACTGAAACCCCTTTCGTTTCACAAAGAGGACACTGAAGTTTGGAGTGCTGTGAGCTAAATTAAGACAATAACCTCAGTTTCTCTTTAATGAACTGTTAACTCCGGCTCTTCAGCAGTTAAAAAATGTCCAAAGAGAGAAAGCCAAAAACTTTCCCAAAAGCTGTTTAAGAGCTAAGAGTGGGTTACCATTCCTGTGTCACCCACAGGTAATTCTGCATCCCTAATGAATGTAAACTCTCATACTAACATGCCTTAATTAGAGTTGAGGTCTTGTTAACATTTTAAAGGCAAGTATGTCACCTGCTAGTAAAAGTAAGTTCTAATAAACCAGGCTTTGCAACCCCCATCTCTGTAAGAACAAACATACACAGCAGATAGGGATTCAAAGCCGACTTCAGCCCAATCTCCAGACACCACCTCCATTCAAGTATTTAATCTCCTTTTCATTTTGGGTTTTTGATAGGGCTCCCTTTCCTCTCTTCTTTGCTTGTTTTGTATATATGAAGTATGAACTCACCAGGTTAAGGGGTAGTTTAGTTATATAGATTCTTATTTATATAATGTCTATGTACAAGGAGGACCTGACCTTCACCAGCACCCCTATAAGCCATCATAATATAAATAGTGAACATTATTTACTTAACTTCCTTGCTTCAGTTTCTTTAAGGGGGGAATAATATTTACAGGGATGTTGTGAGGATTAGCTCATTACTTCAAGAGCCCTGAAGATGAAACATGCCATGCAAATGAGAAATATCAAGTATCAGCCACACTGATGAAATTATCATCATCATTGTTAGGAGCGGCGTTTGAGAGTACAATGTGTCTTTCCACAATAGCACATTGCCACAGGCCGAAACACAATGACCTTGGTACCATCTTTTCCTTCACCTTCCTCATCCCCCTCCTCACTGGCAACGAACATCATTTGGAGCTTTATTAGAACATCTCCACGCCAAGTTGGACATGCTCCAGGCAGAGCCGTCCTCGGCCAAGGGCAACATGTGAAGTGCTCTCAGACAACTCGGATGGCCTGGATGGAGGAAGAGAGAGGATGGAACAAACCAACTGGGGATTGCTGTTTGTCCTGTGCAGACTTTGGCGCCTGAGCACTTGACAATTATGAATTTGTCTTGATGGTGTGAACTGGAGGCTCTGATGATGGCAGCAAAGGGGAAATTTGTGCCTTGAATTCCCAGCTGCAGCAAGCTATTAGTATGGATTATACATGCTGCTGCAATTTGTACTGGGGCTGCAACACAGCTCCTAACCATTCAGATGGACCAACGCTAAGCAGTTCTTCTTGTATCTTTATCACTTGGGTGAGAAAGATGAAAAGCAACCCAGACACTGGGGATACTGAAACTCTGCATCCAGGTCTGACTAATTTTGGCAAAGGATATCCAGGCCAGAACTTCACTGAATTTATCAGTGCTATTTTATTTAATGATTCAGACCTCGTTACTGGTGCAAATCAAACCTCTGAATCCCACTACCACTGTGTCTGTGCTGGGTGAAATCTGACTACGGTGCACTTGAACACTGAGCTGTGAATGAGCTTCCAGTACCTAGAGCGAGACGCAGGGAGACTGCTGAGCTTTGCAAGGCAAATGAAAGAAAGCCTTTAAGGACAGACAGAGTAGAGTTACCAGTCCTTAGATGTAACCCAAGTACCCTGAATCGAATCAGTGCTTCAGACTGAAATTTGCTTTTTACCTGGAGAACTGCAACAAACTGACAAGTCAAAAAGAAATGGGAAGGGGGCAACATCATGCAGGTATGAATGAAAGACCTGCTCGAGCCACTCTGACCTGAGTGCGGGCACTGACTGCATCTCAGCCCCTGCTCCATAAACACCAATACGCCGACACTGCACCATGCCAGCAAAGCTGCCCAGCAAAGAGCTGCAAGCTCAGGCCACTGACGGTTTGTCTACCGGGCAAACAGCACGGGAGACGCGGGGAGGGTCTGCCGCAGCTTGTTTTGGTAGCGGGAGCTACCCCACCGGGCAGCCTCCCCTTCCCGCACGGCAGAGGCACACACGAGAGCTGCGGGTGATCTCATTTCCAGTAGTTAAGTGAAGTAAGTGCATAAGTATGCAGGATTGGGGCCCTGGAAACCATGAAGAAACTGGGTTTCTCTTTTTATTGCAGACAACTGCAGCGCCTGTGGACTGTTGCAGCAATGCTTCTTTTCCCCAGAGGAGGACCTGGTCCTGGGATTTTACATTTTTCTTAATATCCAAATGACTTTGTAAGAAACCTTTCGTTAAAAAGACTTGGAAAAATAGGTTAAAAATATTGCCTAGCTAAGTCAATACACAGATTTAAAGCATATGGATAAAAATGAGTGTTACTATAAACATGAAGCATGTTTTTTAAAGGAATTTTGCAAAAAGATAAACTTTTTCTAACTGTATTTTGATTAAAGTTTTGAAGCTGTTTATTGCAAGTAATTGCTTTTCCTCAAGGAAAAACAGATGTACAGATGCAGGAGTTTGTTTCTTCTTCTCCTTTGTGTGAAAATACACATGAAGGGCTTTCTATAAATGAAATACAAGAGCTGGAATAGTTTATGTCACTGTAGAGATAATCAGAAATTAAGGCTTACTGCGCCTGTAAAAGTGCAGGACAGTTTCTCCTGCCCATCCTCACGCAGGCAAACTTTCTGTATTCGCCAAGATTTAACACGTAGAGAATTAAGGTGAGTAAAACTTGCCCCAGAAGTTTGGTGTTTGGTTGGTTTGAGGTTTAATTTTCCAATTTTTCCTTAAAAAAAAAAAACAACAAAGTATCTTTTAATGTATAGATCCCAAGGCTGGAATGTTCTTTGTCCCCCTACCAGTGCTGGTCTTTACACTTTGGGAAAACTTAGCTGGCAAGAGTGCTTCTGGCCCTCGGCTTCAGTAGAATCCAGCCCCGGAGCTCATCCACCTTCTTCTCCGAGACAAAAGGTTGTAAAGGAGGCCAAAAACTCTACTCTTTGATACCGTTCCCAAACATATGGGAACATACAGCTTCATGAAACTGCATTTAACAGATGTTTAAAGAAAGACAACTAACAGATCCAGAACGTAGTAATGAGGAAAAAAGACAATGTACATAAATTCAGCTGCATGTCTCTTTATAGCGCTACCAATGCCCCGGAGACAAAATGCAAATGAGTCTACTTATTTGCAATATGACACTCTCCATTTTATATTTAATATTTTAGGTCATGACTAAAACTGATTTTCTTCCGAAGTGATTTCTTCTGGCACCTAAATGGAGGGAGATTTACACAGTCTGCAGCGTATTGTACTTTGTCAGTTCAGAGAGTACTGAAAAAAACCCCTCGGCTATCAATTTCAGATTTCAAAAGTAAGTGAAGAGGCCCTGTGCAGGCTCCAGGCACAAGCCCTGTGCCAGGCCAGCCTCCTGGAAACACCGTTCTTCTTTTAATTTCGCAACTTCTGAGCCCCAAATTTGAGTTGTCGATAGTTTTGGAGCCCAAAGACCAACTGTTCGGTTTAGCAAACCAACAATGTCTGCTCATTTTGTCCCAATCTTTTCAGCTTAAATATTCACAATGTGCCATTATTACTGAATCATTATCTGCCTTTAGCTCTGACAACAGCATCATAAGGGCTATGAAAGGCTCCTTTCTTCTCATGATTAGTCTCTAAAACATTTCCTCATCTTACAGTGCTTTGCAGCTTCCCAGAATGCACCGCTCAATTACAGTGCTGAAATTAACTGTATGCCACTCTTATTTATTGATAAAAGAATAATCAAGTGCTCCAGCCCATAGCCTGCTTTGGCCACAGGTTTTATATCAAGTTTCAAGTAATGCAGGTTTTTTTTTAACTCTTTGAATCCTCTTATAAATGGGTGCCATTGTCTGCGGCGCGGTGACAACACTGTGCCGCTCGCTGCGGCGCACCAGATAAAGCACCCTTCATCTGCGTGGGGTAATCGCTTCGAGAAGAGTCACGTTGGGCTCACGCTGTAAAAATGAAGCTTGAAAGGGAAGAGTTTGTTTGTTGGGGTTTTTTTATCGCAGGGGCTGATTAGGCTCCAAAGGAATCAGATGTAAATAAAGAGATACAGAACTTGCTAAACTTCGGGCTGGAAGTTGCACACGCACGGGAATAGACACTGCCGAACGCACTGCTGAGTGAGACTGTTCTGACTGGAGGGGAGAATTGGGAGACCTCTCACATCTACCTCCGTGGGGTGTTCCTCGCGTGGCTCAGGAACGGAATGCGTGGCTTTGGCTCTCCTACGCAGGGCTAGTTTGAAATGTGACATTAAATTGTGATTGAAGCAGATAACACGCACAAAGCAAACTGCCCCAGAAACAATGGGCTTGCTTCTCCGGAGCCTGGCGCTGGAATTCCCATCGACTTCAAAGTGAGCACGCTCGGGCTTCGAGTTCCTATCATTTCTACCAAAGCAAAAAGGTTTTCTCTCCAATACCAAGGAATAACATGCAATTGGGCTATAGCTTGGTCCAGCGCAGGAATGAAAATAAAAACACTTTCTAAACCTCAAAGATACTTGCTAAGCCATGTATACATTAATCATTTATACCACATGATTATTGTTCATTATTTGGGCAGTAACAAATGGAAGGGTGTGGGGGTTAGTGTGGGTTTTAACAAACCACACTCTATTTAAGCAAAGCCAACTATTAAAGTAAGACCTAACTTGCCAAACCAAGATAAATATATGCCATTATTATGATCACATAAAAGCTACTACTTTCGGCATTACTATTTCTCTTATAATTGGTACTATTATAATTAAATGGATGCATATGTTTACAGTTCTTCTTTGAATGGTAAAGTGATTTAGCAATGATGGTGTCTCTAATTTCTTTTAACTGTACTGGCAACCTTCATTTAAATAGTGGTCTAAATACCACATTGCCACAACAAATTAGGAAAGCATCTAGTAAAGTCTATATATGTTGCTGTTGAGTTCAAGTATTTCAGAATAAAACAGCCAGTCAACCTTCAGTATGCCCAGGTAAAGAGAAAAACATATTCCTCAAACAGAGTAAGATATGATAAAATTCTTATATCAAATATATATCTAAACTATGAAGATACCAGCAGTCACAAATGCCTACGGCCTTTTTTGCACAGCTGATCAAACATAGAAAATTGTTCCCCAGGAGTATCTGCCCAACTTTAAGTAATACAGTTCAATAAGACATTTGTAAGCTGTCAGCTTCCATGAAAAGGTGGCAAGACACAAGATATATGTGTATCTTAAATACCCTAAGCATTTGTTTGCCCTGACATGCTAGTCATTATTATACACTAGTGCTAGAAAAGTTCACAACAGGCTTTTTCAGCTAATCAATTTTTGTTATCTATCTACTGTAAGAATTTCTACGTTATCCATCAGCACAGCATCCATGAGCCTGGGTTACGGAGTGAGACTGAGCCTGGAGCCCCATGAATTGCCGGACTGTTTCCCAGAGTGTGGCACTAGGGCACATCTCCTGCATGCCAAATGAAGGAGCAGGGGCTCCCCCAGCTCTGCAATGGGACTTGTGACTGGAGACCTGAACTTGGCTCTCACAGCCTCTAAACAGGGTGGGTATCATCAGCATTTCCCATAATGCTTGTGGTTGGTAAGGAAACACTTCTGAGTCTGTTTCTCATGGCTTGACCCAACATTTGGGAAAATTCGGGTTAATTTGGGACTGTCCTCGCTTGGTTTTACAGTTCCTGTGAGCAGAGCCAGCACGTGGGACCCTGCAGATGGTTTAGTTTGGATTTGAGACGTCGATTTGGACACTGAAGTTCTCAGGACACCCAGAATTTGCTGACCCAGAATGAGAGATGGTTGAAAGACAAAAGAAACCGGAGCACAGGCTGGAGCGCGGGCTGTACACAGAGCGAGGACGGTTTATGGCAGCGTTTCAGCAGGCGGGCAAACAGATCAGGAGAAAAAGCTGTTCTGTTTCCTTCCAAACCAGGTGAATGTAACCAGCAGCCCTTGTAAAATCTGCTGGGGTTTCGGGCCAGTGTGCATGGGTCATTACTCCGGAGGTTTCGGAGGAGGCTCAAAAACCAGCATTTCTTTTTTTCCCCCAATCTTTCTACTAAGCCCGACTAGTGATTCTGGTAAGAAAAATAAGGCAAGCTGTAATGTTTTGAGTTTAATAAGTGAAACACAGCAAATACGTGAACAGAACTCCTGACTTCATATTCTTTAACAGATGTTTTATAAAATACAGATTTAGAAGATTTGCCTGTCTCATTGTTCTAGCCGTTGCCATGTTATATGGCTACGTTTTCAGTCCCAGATTTTGCCAGCTGTAACGGTTAAAAAGCGAGGGGTGGAAGCCTGGATACTGTAGGCAAAATGCCCAAAATTCGTCTCTCCCGTGGAAAAACCCACAGGTATAAAGGCAGTGATGAGAAGGTAGAGTTAATCCTTTTGGCAAAGGAATAATCTCCATACTCTTAAAAATGGATATGGTCGTTTTAATGCCCACTATTTTATGAATGATGCTTTAACTGTGCTGCCAATTAGCAGAGCCTTAAAAATACCTCACTTACACAGGCCTGATAACTCTCTTTCTTAACCTCTAACTGACCTTTTTTGGTTTTGCCATGCTCGTAAACCAGCATATGAACTATCAAAGGGAACGGCCCTGAACATCGATTCGAATGTTATATATTAAAAAAAAGGGGAGGAAAAATACGAATAAAAAGCAGAAAAAAAAAAGCAAAGGAGAAAGGAATGAAACCCAGCTGGTCAGCCAACTTTCAAAAACCATAAGCAGAAAACATGCTCTTCTAATTGGACAGAGAAGACAAGATCTGGAATAGGTGCAATTTTATTACTGCAACAGTGATTCACATGGCCCCCGCTCCTTTCAAAGCACGAGCCCCGTGGAGTTTTATCGGACATCTGGAGAGGGGCTCTGGCAAGATGCTGAGGGACTCGGGCTCCCATTGATCTCCGTGCTGGCAACAGGCAGCTCCAGCCTTGCAGAGGGAGCTCTCTCCAAACAGTAATGGATGAAGGATTTTGCTCCAAAGTGTACGGAGAAGGATGTTTTTTACTTCTACCCAAGAGGCAGAAGGCGAATTTCAGCTATTTGGTCTGGAGACCCTGCGACTTCACAGCAAGTCAGAAATGAAACGGCTGACAAGAGCAGGCTATGGCAGCCAATCTGAGGCTATTGAGTTTTTCAAACACACCTAAAATAGACTCTGCTATATTTCATCTCAAACTGTGTGTATTCAAACATATGGCTAAGGGAAGGGATATATGCAAAGGCTTATGTACACACAATGTTTAGCATCTACTTTCAAAATACATCTAGGAAGAATTTCAGGAGGCCCCAAAATAGCAAATATTATTCACTTGATTATTAACATCTTCTCCTTTTATACCAGTCAGTTGAAAAGTATGCAATCACTGGGTATTTTTGGTGGCCTCTCAATCATGTCAAAGATCATAAGACAAGCAGATGGTGTACATCTGGGCTTACCCAGCAGTAAGGAAAAGATCTCCAGCACAGGTAGAATGATGAAGACAGGACTAAACATACACGCTACTCCTTTTGGACCCATGGAATGGGATTAGTCCCACGTTTCTGTTTACCTATCTAGAGCAGGATGACCCAGAGAGGTACAACAGCAAACAGCTCTTATGACGTGGAGCATAAAGAAGCCTTGCAACATCTCCAACCCTCTGGATTAGGCTGCTCCGGCTCATTTAATGCAGAGATGAGAAGGAAGAAGTTAATGAAAGAGATCTGCAGGGAGGAGACTGGGGTGAACCTCGCAAGGATGCCAGCGAGGGGCCAAGCTGCCCCACAGCACCCATCACCAGCAAAGCGCTGTTTGCTTCTACAGACCCACATCGATTTGCACTGAGAACCCGTCCCAACCTCTCGAATTACTTAGGTTTGTTTTGGCCACATGGTCAGAGTTCAGCTGAGCAACAAGTTTATGGCCAAAGTCTGCCCTAAAGCGCCGTTTTGCCCACTTGCATAAGAGCAAAAAATGGCCCTTGGTTTGGCCTGTCCTCATGCTGCTGAAGCTCTGGGGGAGTTTTTAGAAGCGGTCTCAAAACCCAAAAGACATTTAGGAAGATTATTAGCAAGGGCCTGTGTTATGGTCCTATGAAGAACATTTATCTGGATATAAAGGGGGAAGTTAGCAGTATTACATGCAGCTATGTGTGCTGTAGCTCCTAACACCAAACTTCAACTTTCACCCCATAAAACTGTCTTCAAAGAGACTGATCCTGGCCTGAAACATCCAGAGTCTGTCAGTAAAAGTCTGAAAAGTCTAAAAAGTTATATCATAGCACCACATAGAAGACTTTAATACAAAAGCTAAGGTGCAACTGACTTTGCATATAGACTTAACTTAGAAGCAGCTTGCAGAGCACTCGCTGCATTGTACCCAGGATCTAGATGCCATGCATATTTCGTTTGTTCTTTCTTTTCTTCTTTTCTTCTCTTCCCCCCTCCAAATACCAAAATATCAGATAGCTGATGACAAGGAAGAAATGTTAACACTGTAGTTTGAAAGTTTTTAACCCTTGCCTTTCATCATCTCACACTTATTCAATCTCATGCCCCTTGCTTCACTGCTTCAAAACCTCCCGTACATACCAAGGCGATGACCACAATGTAAGCTTGTGCACTGACTGATTAGATTTAATTAGATGGATACTTTGTTCCACTGATCTTTCAGCTATAGAAAGTATTGGGTTACTTAACCATATCGGTGCAAACATTGCTTGCATGTTTGAATGCGATGGATGTGTGACACTGTTCCGCATTAAAAAGTGCAATAGTTGGCTAAGATTTAATGGCTGAAGTGAGATATATAAAGATCTATTTTAAATGAGTTTGTGTCGCTGGAAAAGTGTCTCATTTTTCCCATTATACCAGTCACTTTAGAGAAACGCGATGCCTCTATGTATGATCCTTGTCCTGCCTATGTTTTTAATCAAACACCACTACTTTAAATCATTCTTTTTTTCCCTTTTTTGTTTTTAAATCCTGCAGCTTTCCAGCTTTGCCGCTGCGTGTTCCTGCTCCTCACATCCCCTCACAGCACCTCGCAGCGCAGAGCCGGCGGATGTGTTTTCCTGGGACGGGTTCCAGTGGCCGAGCAGTCCATCGCTCCGGCGCCGAGCACCGATAGTGCACTGGCACGGAGGGCAGCAGCCTCTAGCTGTCCATGCGAGCGGGGCTCTGGCAAAGCAGGAGCAGAGGATCCCAAATGAACCCTTTGGCATCGTCGCCTTTGCACAGTTAAAGCAGAATAACGGGTGCAAAGCCTGCGCCCTCACAAGTTGCTCTGGTGTTAAGAGGAGCAAAGCAAAGCCAACGTACAACCGATTACTTTGAAGGAGTCTCTGGGCTAGGTCAGCCTGGCAAAGAAATTCCTCGTACGGCTCTGCTGGCAAACTCCTCTACTGTAACTGTACCTTATACAAATAAAAAATGCTTTTGCCAATGAAGTTCATACTAGGTCCCCCAAAGCAACGGGTTGTTTTGACAGAAATGCCTTTAACACTAAGCCTTTTGCCAGTACACAAATGCTGTACACAAAATGACAAATTTAGAAGTCATACATAATGTTGTTAGTACTTGAACCGAAGTTTCTGCTCTAACCATAGTTCGGTTTAAATGCTGATTTGGAAGATTATGCTTATTCCACTTCTCCTTTGGATTTATCTTTTTTATCTCTTATTACTTTCTATTTCTTTGTTCTTCCCTCAGACCTTACAACTCACCACTGAGAAGTCTCTTACAAAACTTCCACTTTAGCTCAATGCTCAGAGCCATGCAGTACACTGCTTTTAAAACCCAGCTCCATACAATTATTATAATCTCTGTGATACCCAGAGCTGAGCTCCCCCGGTCAATAATTAGTGCGATTGTGGCTTAATACAATTTTCTTTTTTCCCTTGAAGCAAATACAATCTTTTTAGATCAATTTGTAGATTGTTACCCGAGATGAGGACAACAATGTAAACAAATGCTGCTTTTTTTAATCCCATATTAACTCATTTAATTTGCACAGAGATAAAAGTCTGACAGTATTTCGCTTTGCCGGTGGAGGGGGAGCCTCATACCCTGGCAAGGGTCTGGAGTAGTGAATAAAACAAACCCCACACTAAACCTCTGTGCTGAAAATCAAATCCACATGCGGCGTTAGTTATTTATGCACTGCAAGGCCCCAGCTCCTCGTCGTAGCCCTGCTCCTTTCTGCTCCAGTGCAACTAAGCTGCTTTAACCTGGCAGCCCCGAGGAGAGGGAATCCCTGCGTGGCATACAGCCACCACCTCCTCCGCTGGCTGGGGGACAGTGGGCACGGCGGGAAGGTCCCAGGGTCCTGGCACAGCCAGGCTGCCAAACCAGCCCTTGGGAAGTGCTGGCACCCGCAGAGCAGCCTCACTGCAAACTCATCCCCTTCTTGCACAAACTCCTCTATGGCTGGGCCAGCCTGGCCAGGCAGCTCCTCTGGGTCCCCGGCCATCATCGGCCTCACACTTGGCTATTTCACAAGTCAAAGTTCCCCAGGACAGCAGCGCTTGCCAGACCACGTCAGCTGGAGGAGGTTTCGCTCCGCAGAGCTCGGCAGCGGACACAGTAGCTGAACGTTGAAATGAGTTTATTAGGAGGAAAGGGAAGATGAAAGAAGAGACCAGAAGGCATGGGACGAAGCCGAGGATGCCTGGCATGGGCTCATACAAGGAGC
>JAOEHX010044384.1:24551-44571 GCA_025448015.1 Bolborhynchus lineola
GAGTTTTACAGCTCCTGTTGGTGGGATTTGTCTCCCCTTCTTTTAGGTGTCTGCTTAAGGTAAAAGCAATGTGATGCTTTTATGTGTGCTAGACAGATACTCTTTGACACCTTGGGCACTCTTTGTGGTCAGAGGAGTGAAGCAAATATGGGGGTGAGATTCTGTTAACCTATTTAAACCACCTTATGGCTGGCACCTTATGAGTGGCTGTATCTCTTGTTACTGCAAGAGGGAGCCTGGGGTGATTGGTTCAGGTAAGATGTCTATCTTTGGTCAGATGAATTGTACCCTAAATTTGCATGCACTAAGTGTTTAAGCTTTGACTGAGAACTAGAGATGTATGACAGTGTTCTGGTTGGAAATCTGTGTTACTGAGATAGTCAGCAGGAAGAGATTCCAATACAACATTGTCCTGATGTTTAGTCCTGATTTTGGAAAGAGAAAGATGTTACTTCCCTGAAGTAGATTGTAGTGCATTAGGAAAAAAACTTCATTATTATATCTTAGGCCCAGAATAAAATACTACATTTGAGTGTTTATCTACTGAACCTTTCAAAAGAGAATCTGCTGAGCTTTGCTGTATCAACCCTATCTGCAATAACAGAGCTTAGTTTAATTCAGTTAATCATGCTTAGGTGATGACAATACAGTGTTCAAAATAGGGCACATGAAAAAAATTATAGTTACTGTCATTTTTAAAAACACATTTTAAAAGTCTGAATAATTTCCCCCTCGTTATTATAAATGCACGTATTTTACTGAAATAGCAGTAACTTTTCACCCCTTAGCTCATGTAAATGACCCTATTCATTTGTATCTAAAATTGTCGTCCCCAGAGTACACTGTCCCCAGTAGAATTACAACTTGCATGATTTCAGATGATAGTCTACTGCAACTATAACCTAAAGAAGTATCATATTTCTTGCAATACATGATAAAAGTAGCACTTGGCAAAGGTCAGCTTTGCAGATATATTGTAGAAATGTCATTAAGTACAGTATTCTGATAGGTCCCCTTCTTCTGCCTCAGCATCTGCACCAATTATCTGGAATTTCTGGTTGAAGTGCAGCATCTCAGTGAATTTGTTAACTTTAAGTTGGAAGGTTCCAGTATAATTAAAATATCCTCAAAGTCAAATACAGCGGGTAGGAATTTTGATAAAACTCGACTGTATGAAAGTAGACCAATTTTTAAGTTATCTGTCCTTCTGAGTGTAGCCAAGGCTGCTAAGATTTGAGGGAATGTCAGGGACAGTCCTAAATAGTTGAACAAAAGCCCTCCTAAAGCCAATATTTTACATTAATGAGGGCAAATACTATGCCAAAATGAAACCCTTCTGCAAGCAAGGCCTATCTTGCATTTCAGTTTTCATTTTAAATGCTAACTTTAGTCTATCGTGATGACTCCTTGTTAAGCTGTCAAAAGGTTAGGTCAGTGCATGTGTTAAACCAGTGTGGTACAGAGATCACAGAAGAAACCAGATAGACAAGAAGTTGGAATGAACTCCAGTTCAGTGCTGAGATAAAATATATACCTACCAGCATTGTTGCTGTCTACAAACTCCAGCAATGACTTTAGTTTAGCCACCTACAAATAGGGAAATGCTAATATTTACATGGTGACTTTCTATATGAACATATGTGTAGCTAGCTTTTAGGTGGCAGCCTGCAATAAAACAGAAAGATGGACAGCAGGCAAGTAACAGTGGTCAAATACAAATAGCAGTAAACCAAAAGTTTCATATTACATATGAATTGGTTACACAGTGAGATGATGCCTCTGTCTTACTGGAGGTGCTTGTGTAGAGAAGCTAAGTACTTCACAACCTTGAGGTCTCAGAGCATACTTGCTCTCTTTACATGGGAAGCAATATGTGAGCTTGATAGGCTAGCACTTAAAATCTCCATTATATTCCTGTTTTGGAAGGTCTAAGAGAGTTATCTTGTGTGGTTTAGAAGATTCTGTAAGCCCAGATGATTTTCTGATTTTATGCATTATCCCAGATCTCAGCCTTAAAGGGGTCACTGCCACCTCTGCTGCATTACAAAGGTCTCTGGAACAAGGTGGCTGCCAGGAGATTGAGCAGTGCAGAACGCACCAACTCTGCAGAGCCGACAGTTGAGATACGTGGAGCACTGGAGGGGTTAAACTCCATGGCATATTCTCAGCTGACGTACAGGTGAACTTGTGTGTTATGTGAGCTTGTTGGTCAGCAGAAGCCTGCAAGACTCTCTAACCACTATTGTGTAAACTTCAGGATTTTCAGTAACCTACAGTCAGCTGCGCTGTATTGAGTGCAGAAAAAAAAAAACATACATGATCCAAAACTAAAAGTAAAACCAAATATAATTTGGGCAGCTTAGTGTCTGATGTGTGTCCCAGCAAAGGCATTATGTAGTGTGGTTTCTGATAAACAACCCTTAGCCTAAGCAGTATTTGAGTAGTACCCTTTAAGATCACAAAGGAAGAAAGTTTGGAGTACAGTAAAAGACAAAAAGATGGTGAATATTTATGTGGCTTATGAAAGAGTAAGTTGACTAATGTAAGTCTCCTAGATGTTGAAAGAAGCTAGTGTTTAATGCATTGGAGAAAAGATGCAAGAATACCTTATCCTTTTAGAATACTGCTGAGGCAATGTATTCCAAGGGCAGAGACTTCACAAGCTAAGTGCTGTATACTGAACTAGCTTCAGTCTCAGCCTTATTGAGGTATAAGAAATACATGAATAGTCTAAAACATGCTGTTAATTTAAATGACAAATGCTGATAAGTACTTTTTTCCTTCCTGCCTAAGCTTTACTCAAAGTCTCCCATTAAAATATATAATTGAGTATCTAGACAGTTGCATTTTGATTTGCAACTATTGCCAAAACAATATATCTTTCAGATAAGTCTTTCAAGCATTACTTTTAATAATAATGTTTTAAATTAAAAGACTGCTTCTATCAGAATAGTGAAGCAAGATAGCCAAGAAAATAGCTCTGTGCCTGAGCACAGAAATTCATTAGTTTAGAAAATCCATGAAATAGTGATGATAATGAGAAAAGTATTGAGCCTCAAAGTCGAGGATACTGAAAGCAGAGGCTGCATTTAGGGCTTACTGCATGGGAGGGGCTCATTTCTCTTTTCAGAGATTTTCTTCTTTTTTGAAATTCTTTCAAATCAAATAAAATTTTGGCAACTCAGTTACTTTTCCATTGCCATAGGCATGTGAGATTTTGCTGCCACAAATACCAAGCCTGATAGTGCTATAAGGAGCAACCCTCTATTTTACTTATGTACATGTTAGTATTTATGATTTTTCTTCTTCTAATACTAAGAAACATGCAATTATTTAATAATGACAAACACCACTGCTTGAAGAAGGCAATTTAATATAATCAATGTACTCTGCTTTCTAATTTCCCTCCTGGTCTTAATTTAAGATGCATATACATTTTGTGTTACTTATATTTATCTTAGGAATAAGTTGTCTTTAGAAAGCCTTTTTTTTTTTTTTTTTTTGTTTAAGAAATACCTGAAAAGGTACTGTTTTCCTCATTAAAATATCCTGCTTTCCCCAGAATACAAGGCACTTGCATAACAAGCTCTGAGACACATGCTTGCCTTTCAGTTGCATTCACTTTTCCTCTTTTGCTTATGTTATTTCTTTTCTTCAGCAAGTCAAGGCAGTATTAAACAAAACGTGGCACTAACATAACAGCAGAGCTCATAGCTCTCTGCATCCCTGCCCTTCCACTGGGCTGAGCTCCCACTGAACTGCTACCTCCAGTACCTGGCTCTTGACAGACTGTGGGAAGTCAGGAATACAGAGAGGGTTTACAGGAGAAGCTGACACTCTGCACACATCCAGCATGAGACAAAGTTTATAAATCTGATACTTGGCTCCATTGACTCCTTTGCCTATGCAGAGACAAAAGGTTCTGCCTGGGACAGAGCAACCCTTTGTTGCTGGAGCACAGATGGCATGAAAGTGCTTTATATGACACAAACTGTTACAAAATGTTTGGTGTGCTGTCAAGACCTGGTTTTGTTAAGCTGCCAGTCTGTCATTATCTTTTAGAAACCAGTGTACAGCCAGCAAACACATTTCCATCAAATTAAAAAGGAGGAAAAAAAAAGCCCTGGTTATAATAACGTCCTTTTCATTTTCTCCTGCCAGGTAATTTCCCTCTATAATGTCACCACAGGTATTACAGTAGAACTATGAATAGCCAAAATTTCTCTTGTACTAGATAAAAAACAGCAAATAGTAAGAAAGAATGTAGGTTTTAAAAATGACAAGAGAAAAGGAAAGACAAACTTTCTCCACCCCTGACTCTGCTGAACTTCCCAGATACAGCATAAAACTCACCTTTTTCTATGTTACAGGCACAGCCATGCTGAGAGGCATTAACTCCCTACCTGCAGCTGATACAGATGCTGCTAATTTTCATAGCTGAACCCAGGATAGACTAGAGCACTTGCTTCATGCGGTCTACCTCACAACTTTCAGGCTGAAACTCTGCTGGAGGCAAAGAGTATCATCTACCCTGCTGTTTTCCTGAAGACTTGACAGTTCTTCTGCCTTGCTACGTGAGTCTCATTACAGATGTGCAATGAATTTCTCCTGATTTACAATGGAATCTTTAGTCCCCCTTTTGGAAGCTGAATTAGGCAGCAATTGGCTGAGGTCATAGATCAGAAGAGCTCCCACTGAACTGCTACCTCCAGTACCTGGCTCACTCATCCTCTCACATGGCAGTTGGAGGAATTCCTGGCCAAAGTAAAATCCAACTTAGAAGTATAAAATTGTACAAGTTTGGGAATTTTGTCTTATTTTACACATTCCCCATGGCAGCAGAAAGGGATTTAAAGACTGAATGAAACTGGCCTGTATTTGACTTCTTTTTCACTAAAATCTGTATGTTTCATTAAGGTTACCATGAATCAATTGGATGACTTTATTTTGGTCAGTTTTACAGTTACACAGTGACACTTTTTAATTATTCTGTTATTACAAGCAGAGTAATCTTTTCTTTGCTTCTCACTGTGAGAGAGACTTTTAGAGCACGCCTTGCCAAAATCTTTTGGTCACCAAGAGTGCAGACATGATCCTGAGTTGGTAGGACTCTGAACTTTTGTCAATATAGGCAGAGTAAGGAGTGCTGAAGATACGAACACATCAGCCATGAGGGTCTGTTTCTTCTTTTAACAAAAAAATAATGAGGTTAATACCCCAGGAAGAACTGTCTTTGAGTGTCAGATGGTGTCATATTGCTCTAGTCTCTCTCAGCATGTGAAATTTTCAGGTCCACTTATGAGCAATCATACTTCATGTGCGCTTGCTCAGGCAATTAACTGCTGAAGATTTTAATTTGTTTCTTATTACTTTATTATCCAGTTGTCCTGATATTAAATGTTGATTTTATCTCTTGATACTGTTGCAGGATGTTTTACCCTTCTGCTTTTAAATGTTTTTGTATTCAAACCAGTTGTAAGTACTTTATGAAATGTTATCATTAAGCTGTTGTATTTGAATTGCTATGGGAAACAAGGATTTGGGGATTTCATCTCTGTGCTATGGGAAAAGTCACTTTGAAAAACTGCACACAGCAGAACCAGAAATAAAACGAAGTATGCAGTGGCATGAGATGGCCACAGGCCAACACAAAAGTGAGAAAAATCTTCTCACAAAATATCTCTGTGATGACTTAACATCAAAAGATTTTAGGTTCAGCTTGGCACTGAGAAATCTGGTTAAGGAAAGTAATGAGCGCTGCTGTGCTTTTCATCTTCAAAATGTCTACAAAGGTTAAGTCTTTAAAATATATCTGTGAAATGAAGCATTATATTGCCACCATTGTTTTTTTTGCCCTTAGTTGAAGTAGATGTTGAGTATTTAAATGTCCAAGGCCATGGGGAAGGTCAGTCAGATCGAGGACTGCAGGCTAAGCTTCTCCTGCAGCTCCTGAACTTCTCAGACTGAGCTAGACATTCTTCATTTATTCAGTCATCCCTCCATTGGCCACTGCCCTCATTTTCTGAAGCTGATTGTCCTCTTTGACATCTTTTCCCTGGCTGGTCTGTAGCCTCCCATTGCACCACGTGCAGATTGCTCTGTTAAGCCTGCAATAACCTTGTAGGTCAACCTTCAACTGTCTATGTTTGCCTGCTCTGTTATTTTAGCTTTTTCTCTCCTTCTACACTACTTTAAGGAAAGGTCAAATCTTGTAGAGCTCAGTAAAACTCTCCATTCCACATGCTTTGCAGAACCCATATGAAAGACCCAACTAAATGAATTTGATCATTCCTTGCAAACACAAGTGTAGAATCTTTGTGTATGAGGGTAGAAAGAAACTCACCATCTCCTATGTTTGGAATAGTCTTGGAAAAGCTGCATCTGTGCCAGGAAGCCTGGGGACTGGACTGGAAGTAGGAATTAAATATCCCTTAGCAATACCGGAAACTGCCAAAAACCTGCAAGAAAGTGAAAAAACATCAATATAGACTCTGTAAGTGACAATGAAAGATCTTCACTTCAGGGGAAGGAAAAAATTTTCAGAAGGCCTAAACTGTAATTTGCAGGATCTCTTCAACTTACTGGGAAGGATTGTTTAACGGCTTTGAGGCCAATGTCAGGAAAACCCCACGCAGTTTGTGTAAAAGAACATCTGGTAATGTCTGAAATGCGTTATAGCAGGCTAAGGAGCAGCAAAAACCTTGCCAGATTTGATACTCTGAAATTGGCTCTACTTGAGTAACTCAAGAAGTTGAAAAACCTGACCTGGCCTTTCCTGAAGATAAATGGTTAGTAAAAGGAAATGGAGGAGGAAGCCTTTGCTGTTTAGTGAAGCCAGTAGTTTTAGTGTGTCTTATGCTTTTAGCAGTCGGGTACAACTCTGAAGTACTAATGGTTAACTTCCATTGACTGCAGCGGGAGCCCAGGGTACTTGGCTGCATGTTATTAAGCTAAGAACATAAATATGCCAGAGTATGTGCTGTTTGAACTGGAAGGCATTGTTTCTTGCATTATCAAAAATGTTAAGGTCAGTTAGCCATCTCAGTAAGCAACAGACTAAAGAAGAAATACAGTGCAAAAGAATATGCCCTGTGAAAAGCAGAAACACAGCATTCTATCAAGAATAGGCTTATTTAATTTTAAGTATAAAATATTTCAGTGGCTACTGTGCTTAAAAAGTAGAAAATCAGATATCAAAAGCAGTTCTTGTTTCAAGGTGGAAGAGCAGTCAGTAAGAAGAATGAACAACAAGAGGGCCAAGTGACAAAATAAATAAGGTACAATCCTTGATTTCCTGGAAAAAGAGATGAAACCTAATATTTTTGCACACATTATTGAATAGGATGGTAATTTTTCTAGAATATGATTCTGCTAACATTTGACTGTGATCTGGTACCAAATGAGTTCTTACAGCTCAAAGTACATTGGGGCAGGTTTTGAGTGCGGTTGTACAATCTGATGGACATCACAGCCTAGTCTAGGGTAGTCAGTGATGTGGTTTCTTGAGACTGTCAGTGCAACTTTGGGAGGAAGTCAATGTTTCATTATTGCTAAAGGAAGGGCAAAAGCTTCCCTGCCAGCAAGGCACCCATCAAACCACAAGTTGTAACATCCGTCATGCGCATGTTGAAAAACCATGGAAAAGCAGAAGCTGTCAGGTACTTTTGTACCTCTGCCACTGCCAGACATGACTTACATTTTTCAAAAAATTAGTCTCCTGCTCAGTACAGTGAATTAACCTTCAAAATGGAACTTATTAGCAGTAATTATACAGCTTAAATAGTAAAATGACTGCCCGTGCTCTCTTCTTCCTTGCCCTCCTTTGCAGTACAGATTTCTCTAGGCAAGGCCAGGAAGGACAGAAGGTAGACTGGCTGGCATGACCTGCTACAGGAATACGCAGTACTCAAGATGTGAGTAATGATGTACTCACACGTATCTCTTTTGTATCATCCAAAAAGATTATCAAGGCAGAGGCAGAGTAGCCCTGTTGTCTGGTTTTGCTTGGAAATTATTAATGTAATTATTGTATCCATTCTCTCTTCACTCAACATACTCCTCCACATGTGGCAAAACTGTTCTGTGTGAGAATGCAAGAATGCACGAGAGACAGAATAGTTTTAGGGTGATCTGAAAATACTCAAAAGGGTTTCCATTTTAAGAGGTGGAGGGAGGGGAAACTGGTTTTAGTTCCTGTTTGAGATCTCATATGTTATGTTTCATTCTAACGTAAGAAACTGTAGGTATTAGAATGTCTAGGTACTACCTACAGACCTTACAGATTTTGTTTGGCTTGAGGTCCTTTCCATACATGCCTTTCTCCTACAGTTTATCCTTTTCCCATCCTCCTTTTCTTCCAGCTTTTGCATCTTCACATTTTCGTCCTCCTCTCAATGGTGTTTGCAGGCACCTTGTTCTTTGCACTCACACCCTTCCTAATTATGTTCCCTTTTTCTCTCCTGGTCTTCTAATGCAAAAAGGAATATTTCTGAAATGTGTGTGCATATAGAGTCAAGCAATTCATTATTGGTACACCATCCATTGACTTCATTCTTGTCTGGATGGGGAGCGAATGTCTTCTGAAGGGGGATCTGGAGGCCACCTGGGTACTACCATAACTATTTGCAACTTGTTATCTGGCTTGGAGTGGTGCCAGGCATTCCTGTGCAGGCAGATTTGCCAGCTGCCATATGAGCTCTTGTGAAGATCTTGTCTGGGTGGGAAGGGAGGACGGATGTGGAAGTCCTTGTTGATGATATAGCACTATGGATGTAGCTGTTTTATCTCCCATTGTTTTCAGCTTAATTAAATTGTAAGTACCCTGGATCTGGAGGTTCACTGCAGAAACAGAACAGACATCTCCAAGCAGGATCCTCTATAGCCAGCAGGTGAAGTTCGTATGGAATTACACTTTCTTTTAGCTTTCTAAGAATATCTGAAAAAATTTGGTAATGTTCAATCAGTAATTTAGACTGGGTTTAGAATAATGATTCCTATAAACTGAGATCAGAGAGGAAGAAATTACAGAACTGCAGAAATAAGGACTTTTTGAACCATTGCTGAGTGATTTACAACCAGAGTAACTTTTGTTATAGCAGAACTTCCCCAGCTAAAGGGAAAAATTAGGAAATTGCTTGAAATCCTATGAACTCACTATTTTGTTTAATGAACAGAAGCCAAGATTTTAAGAGATGAATAGGGTTGTCCTGTACTTATGAGGTCTTAATATTTCTAAGCATAAACAAACTTCTTTTTACCCAATATAAAATCATTTCACATCTGCTGAAAATCCCAATAATCTCAATTTATGCATGGCAGCAACTATCTTTGGAAAGCAGTCCAGTGGAATTAATTGTGGACCTGCCTCTATCTCTGAAGAACATTTATTCCTTCCATCAGTTCTCAAGCCTCAGAGTTCTGCTGTCTGAATATTTCCTCTATCATGTTGAAGTATGCCAGTAACCAAAAGCAGAACTATCAATTCCAGCCTTCCTTTTGTAACAAAGACATTGATATTGTGAGGGCTTTGGTCTTGTGAACAATGAATTCTTGTGAAATGTGTGGAATACAAAGGCAAACGTTTTTGTGTTTAAAAATAACATTGGAAACGATACCATGACAAAAGTGACCTTACTGTGTGGAGGATGCTAAATAAGACTCTTTAAATGGTATCTTGTGCTAAGCTAATTGTGGGGAAAAACCAGCTTTACATGAATCGGCTGTTTTAAAATCTGAACTAGCAGCACCATTCACTATTGAGCAGAAGACCTAGGTTCAGAATCACACACAAATCTTTGTTTTCTTAAAAGCCAGGAGGAGCTGGAGGTGGTATAAAGAAAATGATGGCCTTACTGCAAAGGCAAACAGAAATCTATTTGTGATCTTGAGCTGAATCTGCTTTTCCTGGGGGAAAGGTGTTAGAAGTAGATAATACTTCCTGAATGGCTTGAAGTCCATAGTTGGATGAAAATTCTTTTTTTTATTTCAAATTTACGAGGGCTGCATTGGATGTGCCAGAAAACAAAGGATCAGTAAAGTCTTATAAATCTCAGACACATATGTAGTATAGCTTTTCAAAAACAACTTACAAAACAGCTTTCCAGGAAAAGAAAAAGTCCACAATAATGACAGCACACTGACAGTGCAATAAAGAGGAATTCGTTACTCTGACTCCAGGGGTTGACAATGACCAGAGGGCATGTGCATAAAGTAGGAAGGAAGAGCCTATGCTCATATGTCAAAAACACCTCCCTGCCACAAATGAAAGAAAAAGAGATATGTTCAAAATATGTGTATTCTGTATAGGCATAATAATAATAATAATAAAGGTAATTTATCTGCGTACAGTAAATATTCCTGAGCTTGAAGCTGAGGATGCAGCATTACAGAATATTATCTGTGTATAAATAAATCATTCCTTTCAAATTTTCATTGCCATGAAATAAAAAGAAACCTTTGCCATTGAATAGATAAGAAGGCAGCAGCAAAGATGAAAATGAACAGCAAGTGAAGGGTTAAAAATGTAGGATCATCTTTGCGAGTAATATTTGTTGACAATTTTTAAGCTACTGTTTGATTGCAGAAGCAAATCTGATTATTACAATGATTTCTTTTATTACCTAAAGAGGATAGTATCTACTCACAAGTATGAGTACTTCAGTATGAAATTAATTTTGCAGGCATAAACTGCACCCTCAAACAAGATCTCAATCCCACAATAAATTGAAAGCTCAGTTGTTTTTCTGAAGTTATGCAGTTCTAAACAAACCTTTCTGTGCAGTCTGTCTGCTTTTTATTTTTAGTTTTTTCTTCTTTTCTATTTAATGCTTTTGTAAAGAAGAAGGATTTTTGTTCTGAATTATTCTCCCCATGATATTTCCCATATGAAGTTACAGTCCTCTAATACCTTGTATGAAGAGGATTAGAACACATCATCACTAATTGCGGATGAGGATTTAAAGGAGGGATGGGCAAGAGAAACAGAAAGATGAGATTGCCTGACCTGTCTTGATTCAGACTGTGTGGATGTTTTGTGTCTACCTCTGCTACTCCAGGAAGTTAGCCTGACTTACATATCTGTCTTCATCTTATGGCAAGGGAAAATTTTTTTTCCATTCAGCATGATAAAAGACTAAATTTTCTGCTGAAAGACTGTTTCCCTTATTGGACATTGGTCCTAAAGGTCCATTTCTACACAAAGTTAGTTGTTTCATAAAAGCACAAGAGAAGGAGCAGTTGCAAAGAGGAATCACTTCTAAACTCTAAAACCAGCCAGATTGCAATGGTGGGATTGTATCTTCCTCCTCAACAGATTTTTTATTGTTTCTGTTAGACTGTAAACTTTTGACTACTGAATTGTATCCTCACATATGCCATACAAGTGTTTCCCCTGAATGTGGAAATACTAATGGTAATGCTTGCAAGCGCTAACCATCTGCAAACATTACTGTTACTAAATGTCAGCAATGGGTAGCAATTTGACTAATGAACTTAAAGAATTACATAGCCTAAGTAGCAATGTAACAAAATTATGTCAGCACTTGTCACCCTATTATGCTTCAGGACAAATAAATTATCAAACAGAAATCAAAGTGATAGATACATGCTTATAAGAATTTAAGGTCCCAGGCATTGGTTAACTGTGACTAAGAGAACGTCCTGTCATGAAGATAATTGTCGTATCATGAAGAACCTAAAACCTCTCATGTAAAGCCATGAACTATTTGAAAAGATGTGTTACTAGCCCTATCATTTTTTGATGGGTTGAAGTCTAAGGAGATAAGACACAATAAGCAAGTCAGAATTGCTTTGCACTTCCCTGCATGGAATATTTGTCAGTAAATTGTATAAGAAGGGGAAAGAACACAAAAATGCCCTATCATCTGCTTTTAAAAATATTCTTTACTTTCAAAGCCTACTATCCTCAGGCCTTGCAACAGGTGGCTTAGTTTAAAAACAGCCGGAGGGAATTAAATTATCTTCAGACATTTAATGAAAACCACAGAGTTCTGTAAAACTTTTCAGGACTTGTCTGTCAAATCTCGACAGATCAGGAAAATGAAAAGAACAATTTCTTAATTAAGACTGAAAAAGAGCGTGAACTTCATTTTCAAGTAGAAAGGATGGGTTTTTTTAATTGATAAAGATAAGGAAATATGCAGTGTAAGTACTTCCTTGTCTAACCTATCTATTAACAAAGTTGCAATCAAAGTTCAACATCTTTGCCTGTGCCTCCCATTCCAGATTTTGGGCTTTAATTCTGGGGGATGAAAACATTTTTTTCGAAGTCATTTGGAAAACTATCTGTCATTTAGTTAAAGAAAGAATCAAATGCCTCAGTTTCTCAGAATTAAAGGGAAATAACAGCTTTGGTTGTATTAAATAAATTTGTTGATGTAATATGCTGGTTCTTGATCATCTGAGTTTAGGATCTACACCAGTATTCCTCTGTGGAAGCTGTGTTATAAAATTACTTATTTTTTGTCATTTAATCACTCAGAGCATTTCTGGTGAGGAAAAGCAGGGATTAACAAAGAACAAGGCCTAGGATTTTAAAATTTATATGCCCTTTATTTGCTGGTATAAACCGATAGACTAAGTATGTTGTCTCTCACAGAGCAATGTTTTACATATCAAAATGGTATAGCTTTAAAGGAAGCAGTATTTTAATCTAATATAATATTCTTTTACCAAGTTGATTATATAGCTCAAACTTTCCCGAAATACTATGTTTTAATGTAGAGTTATTGGTGATGCAGGGCTTAACATAGACAAAGTTATTGGAAAAAGGAAATCTTGCTGTAAACTTTATCAGTGCCTTTGCAACTGATTGACAGAAAGATAACTTTTCTGTTGGTTCATCTTTACTATCAGAGTTTGGCATACTAGACACCGTGGCATCTTACAGAATCCTGCACAGATTATTTAACTCCTTTCTTGCCAATGCAGGTGCTGTTGTCCAAATATTCTCTGGGGAAAAATTCCTGATAGGGTACAGAAATGGTGATGGATACAGCTGGGGTACGCTAATGGTACTGATTATATTTTTCTTTTGGAGCAAGCAAATAAACAGCCTGTAAACCTAGCATAAATAGTCTTGGGACATTATCTTTCACTGCTTTGAATTGCTCTTTCCATTGTTTGATCTGCTTTTCAGCAATGCTGGGAGGGCATTGGAGCAAGTGTGAAAAGCTGTTGACAGGGAGGAGTATGAGAGCAGGATGAGCCCGAAGCAGCATCCTTTTGCCTCAGCCAAAGCAATTTCTCACCAGTTTCCTCAAAGATGCAAGAATGTACCAGAAAGAATCACCTCTGCTACTCATACTGCTTAACAGGAAATGGATGTTTGTAAGGGCAAGTGCCATTGTAAAAGGAAGGTAAGACATGATTTGGGCAATCTAAGAGTCTCAGCTTCTACTCAATATTTTCAAAATTGGGCCCTCATGGATACAGCCCCAAAGGATGCCAGTTGCAGAGCTACCTTATGAAACAGATTTACTTAATGCTGATATGCAGCCAAAGAATTGCTCTTCATTCTGCTAAATTACATTTCATTTCAGGCCTCCAATCTGGAGCTATACCCAAGACCTGCATCAATTTGGAAAAATGAGCCAGCAGTCTGGCTGAGCTTCCATCTCAAGCATGTTTTTATATGCAGTGATAAGTAACTTTTTAATTTGCTGCACAAAGAGCGTTTTCTTGTTGATGTATTTAAGAACATTGTAGAGAATTTGTGGTTAAATAAGGAAAAAAGTAGAACTTCTTTTATGAGGAAATTAATTTTTAATGCTATTGTAATCAGAGAATTTTGAAAATACAGTGTATTTGTCATTTTTGCTTTGTACCTAAAAGCTGCAAAAAAGTAATTGCATTTCTTCATGAAAGACAGTGAAATGGGAAATAGCCAGACTTCTTTTGTATCGGGGATGGAAAACATGTCAAATGGAGAGACTACATATTTAGGCAAAGATGTTTGGATTTTGCCTAAATTAAAATATATTCAAGAAAAAGCTTTCCAAAGTCTTTCACATAATTGTGTACTAAACCATACCTTTCTATCCATTAAAAGTACATATGCAACACATAAACAGTGTTGTTTAGTTTAAAAAATGATGAGTTAGAGCTCTAGTGTTAAGTCTCTAGAGCCAAATACATAAAACGCTCTCCTCTTCCTTATCCTTCTCCAGCTCAGGGTGGCCAGCATGTTTTTGCATGTTTTTGATTAAAGATGAGCTATAAATCTGATCCAGCATGGTAATTACTATACTACATTGTAAGTCACAGACCACTGATCCTATTATTTATTCTTAGACAAAAACATTCATCCCCCTAACCTCTAACTACAGGGTACAAAATTGCTGATGGCTAGCCTCTTCCTATGAGTGAAAACTACATTATTTCTCATTTGCTGCAGTTGCTGTGGACCACCTCATTTGTGACAGCCAAGATAGCTGCACTGTCTGTTGACCACCCTCTGTGGACAGATTTGAAATTTTCCACTGCTGTCTTTCACTATGGATCAGAAACCAGATAACTTTCTAATGTTAAGCATGGTCACTTGCACCTCAGCCAGTCTCTCCCCGCTTAAATAAATGCGTGCCCACACACTTGTGAGATCAGTCTCTAGAGAAATTGTCTTTTATCCTTCTTAGAGTAGGTGGGGGTATCTCTGCACACTCGAGCCCATCTTGGCAAATTCCAAGGTAAACTGGATGGAAGACCAATGAGTTTATTAAATGTCTTTTCTGAAGATTTTCCCCACTGTGAAAAAAACTACTTTCTTTTTACTTCATTTTATACAAACCCAGATGCTAATGTAGAATGGAAGTTTGCACATAAGCAAAAAAAACAAGCCCCCAGACCCCCTTTTTTTTTTCTCCCAGAGCTGCTTAGTATAGGTTAACATTAACTGTAGAAAGCTACTCTGTTGTGAACTAGTGAGTAACTGCCTGCAGTACGTACCTCTTAGGTACAGGCTGACACATCTGCAGCTGAACTTTTTAGGCTTTCCAGTTCTCTGGAGCAGATGTATATTACAAAAAAGTTGCGAATTTCAAGATGCATCTCAACAATTTACCATGTGTAACACTTGAGACACTGAGCATCTAACAATAAGTAAAGGGAGGAGAGGCAGGGAGATACTAACAGATAGTAATCAGGCTACAAGACCTGCAGAAGTGCTTTCACCTTGTTAGAAATTTTAGGACCTAAAGCATACTGGTATTCAAATTTCTGCCTTGAAGAAGCTCCATGCTTTAAGTAGTAACAAAGGGTTAAAGTCTTTTTTTTTTTTTTTTTTTTAAAGGAGTAAATCTGTTGATTTGTTAATGGAAGAATCAATACCATCTAAAGTGGTCGATTGTCTTCAAAGGAGACAAATACAACACTAATGACATCATATTTCCTGCCTTATCTTACTAATGAATAAAACATTAGATAAGCAAGGAGAGGTCAAAGAAGTGTAAGAGGCTCAAATAAAGCATGCATTTTCAGTGGAGGGAATAGAGGTAGAAAAGCTACCAAAATTAACCATAATTGAAACAGGCTTTTTCACTCTCCAGCACATGGACAACAATTTTTTCATTGTCATTGGCATCCCTTTATATTAGTCCCTTCACATTAGAAATAGCAGGAATATACAGGTAGCAGGAAAATCAGTCTTCAAAATCTGAGCATTTTAAAATGGAAAAACTGAAACTGATTATAAGTACACAGTGTTCATGCAGAAGATCAGCTAAATCGATTTTATACTGGAACTATATATCTATATCCTCAGATATAAGGAAGAAATTCTTCACTATGAAGGTGGTGAGGCACTGGCACAGGGTGCCCAGAGAAGCTGTGACTGCCCCAACCCTGGCAGTGTGCAAGGCCAGGTTGGAAGGGACTTGGAACAACCTGCTTTAGTCGAAGGTGTCTCTGCCTGTGGCAGGGGGTTGGAACTGAATAAGCTTTAAGGTCCCTTTCAACTCAAACATTTCTATGTTTCTATGATTCTATCAGATGTAAGTGCCCATACAACATTTTCTTTGGGATTAAGAGAATATTTTATTTTATATTTCTGATGAGAATTCTATTACACTCACTCCACCATAAATTTTCCGCTACTGTTCATAGACAGTTCAAGAATTTGAAGCTAAATGACTTAATGGCTCAACATTTCAGATAAAAGCTGTGAGGTAAGAGGGCAATATGCAGAACATCTCAGAGTTTCATAATCAAAGAAAAAAATATAAGAAAACAGGATGTGTAATGAAAAGGCAAAGAAGAGTTTCATGTTGTTATTTTCCTCTCTGAAATCTCAGGCTTGTACCCCTCCCTTGGCTTCTGAAGACACAACTGCTTACTTGTCAGTCAGTCATCAGTATTGCTTCCTTTTCTCAAACACCTTTCCCCCGCCTCTTAAAATAGTCTCCAATGTTGGAGCATGGAGCCAGAAGTGGTAAGGTCCTATCAGATGTCACATTATTCTGATAGGAGAGTTAAGGAAGGACTGCAAGTGTGGCTTTTCAGGAGGAAAACAGCAGTCTTACAATAGCAAATCCTTTAAGCAAGGGAATGTAAACAGGAATGATCCTAGGGTTTTAAGATGGTCCTTGTTGCCTGAAGCCTCTTTTAGCCAACATGGCACCTGTCAAGGTTTGGATGCCTGGCTGTGTGTTTTTAGAATGTGTGACCTGATAATTGCTGTCACTGTATCTTACCTCACGAGAGGCAAAGGAGGTCTGACACTGGCCCCAAAGTGGTTTCTGTGAAGACTGGGACTGTTTTGGGACTGTCTTGGGAGTGTCTCTGGCAAGTGCTGTCACCTCCACCTCCGACAGCATCTGATCTACTTCTGGGGACTGTAATATGAAGTGGACCAGCCTTATTTGCCTAAAAAGGAGTAAGGTGAGCCAGGATCTTTCCCTGCTTTACTGGGCTTTCCATTCTTGAGCTACTTTGCCAAAGCAAGCAGCACAGCAAAGCAATGTAGCAATGAAAGAGTGCTGGACAGAGGGATCCTGCTAGCCCTCAGCTTAACCATAACCTTCAGGTTATAGAGGATTCTGCAGGAAAAGAAGAGTTTGGAGACAAAATGATGAAGATGAGACAAACGGCTTGTAACTAGCCGTGGACTGCTATGTGCATTGCTGAGGATGTGGTTAATGTTAGTTTTGGGTTTATGCTTTGTGCCTAAGGAGCTTGAGGAAGTAGGGTTCACCCCTAAATACCACAGGACCCACATGGATGTTTGAAGGGTAGTGCCAGAGAGGGTTTATGCTATGGGAGAGGTCTCTGCAGGGGTTAGTGCCTTGGTTAGTACTGTACACACTGACACCTGAGAGAGAATAGGTTCATCAGAGGTGGAGACAAAGTTGAAATCTTTGACCCAACAATAAGAGTCAGGTCTGGCCAAGGCATGGGAGAAGGAGGCAGAGGAAAAGAGAGTGGTGGAGCAGGGAGGAAGGTGAAGTGGGGAGAGTCACATTCGCTGCTCTGGCTGTTGCATGGGAAATAGGAGGGGAAACAGTGACTCGTGGCACATTGTGACTCGGCACTGCAGAGGCAGCCAAATTGGATTTATAGGGCTCCAGCACTGGCATATTTGGAAGTTGAGCATATAACTTGTAATGCCAACTTAGTGAATGCCTATAGCTGATCTGAAGATTTTTTAGATTTATTGCTGGTTACTACAGGACCTTTAGGACTTGTGCTTGTATGGGTGCTTTTGCAGGTGGAAGATGTCACTGCACTCTGATTTTTTTGCACTTCAGGCAAGGATTGTAGTTGATGAGCTTGACAACAGGGTTTCAATACTTAACGGGGTTTTTTTCCTCCTTTGGCAGGTTAAGGAAAGGGTTGATGATAAAATAGAGCAGCTGGCTCCAGCTATGCAGGAAAGACTGGGAGGAGGGTTTATATAAGCAGGGGTGAGTGCCAGATGCTGCCAGTAAAAGCAGTTTTCAAGGGAGGCTGCTAAGAGTGAGTAGAATCAAAAAGATTGAAAGAAGAAATGCTGAGGGAGAAAAGTGTGAAGGAAGAGACAAAAGCCAGATGCAGTTTCCTAGGGCTCCTTTTTTCATCTCTGTCCTTCTTCGTGTCTTCAGTGCACATCCTGACTTTAAGTCATGCCCTCTTAGAAACAGTACACTACAAACTACAGATTTCTGTTATGTTTACAGTAAATGATCTGATACCTGCTTAAGTGCCCTGGCCACATTTAACATCTTGAAATCACTGTAGCCTCTCTTGGTATTAGTCTTCATATTTCACAAGAACAGGAATAATGTCTTAAATAAGTATCCAGCTACTACAGATCACAAAGAAAGTGCATGAAAGGCTGTTATATATATATATATATATATCAATATCTGTATATATCTTTGTATCGGTATCTATCCATGCCTATCTCTTCTATACCTATGCATATATTTATATATAAGTGAAGTACTGAAATACCAAGGAGAGCCAGCTCTCAATAAAAGCAGAGTTGTTTCTGGCTTGAACAAAAAGAGAAACAAGATACTGATAGTGCAGGTGACATGATACTGCAGCTTGAAAACTATTTAAGAACAGAATTGAAATAACATTTGGACGCAACAGCAGGAAACACACGTGTTTAACAGGATTTCGTTTGACTGTTTAACCTCTTCATTAACACTAAAACCCAAACTCTGTCAGTCTTTGGCTTTACCTGGTTTCTGTAGTTGTACTTTTGCCTGTTTCATGCTTCAAAGCATTTCTTCTGCTGTTCGTTTGTCTCTAGGGATACAGGCCTCTGCCTCTAAGTTCTTTTGATCTCCATTGTATGTGTCACTATCTCTTCAGCAGTCAATAGGATTACATGGCTATGAATAAGGCCTAGCATTTGTTACTCGGCTCTGCAGGTTCACTAAAGAATCTGCAGGAGAGGTCTCCTTACAAAGCTGGATGAAATTTGTTGCCAAAGACCTACAAACCAAGGAAAGGTTTTCTTTGTGATAACTGTAAAATTTAAAAGCATAAGTAAGTGTTTTTCAGTGTTTTGGGTATTGGTATAGTCTGAAGGGATACCTGTTAATAGAATAGGTCTCTCACTGCTGACACCCTACTGAGTGACTGGGACTACATAAAACAGAAGTGGCTTTACATCTTCAAAGATATAATGACTTTTTAGGAAAGAGCTCTTTTTCTCTAGCATTTTATATTCTGTTTCACAATGTTTTTTGAATTTAGCAAGTGAAGAGGAACAGAAGTGACATCTGCTTTAAAAGTCACCTTCTAATGGTGTGAGTGTTTACTTCTATCATGATTTTAAAAAGTTTCATCCTGAATCTCTTTGAAGGGTTCAGGGTTTGAAGAGAAGAAATGATGATAGGTTTATATATGACTATCACTGTAAAAGCATGCTTTCTTTAGGATGGGGTTTTGACAGTTTTGGACAATAGACAGTATTGGTGTCAGATTTTGCCTGGATGAGTCCCCCACTCTACTCCTACACCCATTTAGACCTTTACAAGACAGAGACTTTTACATACGCATCTCCTACTCATTAGTCTTGTTTCCACAGAAACTTACTCCATTAACTGCTGCTGCTTTTTGTTATTATTCTTTTCTCTCCTCTTCCTCATTGCTTTCCGCTCAGCATGCAGTCCAACCTGTTGCCTGATGTTCTTCCAACAAATTACTGGTTTTGACACTAGAATCTTTTTACTTCCTCCTCTTTTTTTTTTTCTTTTTCCCTTCAATTTTTTATGACAAGCTTTTTATTTTTTTTTCCCTGCACATGCTGTTCAAACCTCCTTAATAATCTCACTCTTCTCTAAATCATAGAATCACAGAATAGTTAGGGTTGGAAAAGACCTTAAGATCATCTAGTTCCAACCCCCTTGCCATGGGCAGGGACACCTCACACTAAACCATGCCACCAAAGGCTATGTCCAACCTGGCCTTGAACACCGCCAGGGATGGAGCATTCACAGCTTCCCTGGGAAACCCATTCCAGTGCCTCACCACCCTTACAGTAAAGAATTTCTTCCTCGTATCCAATCTAAACTTC
>JAOEHX010044386.1:0-13653 GCA_025448015.1 Bolborhynchus lineola
AATCTAGATGTGTCATTCTCTTACAAGGAGTCTTTGCTGTACAGACAAAAATCCTTTCCTGAAGTAAATGAATTGCATTATATTAAAGGTAGTGTTTATTACCATAAGTATCATATGAAACACACCCTAAATTTTCCATGATGCTTAAAAGCAGACATGTATTGTCCTGCCTAAGTGATTACTAGGAGAGAGGTGGGGTAGCTATATCAGTCCTGCTTGCCCTGTCCTGGGAAGCAGGAGTGCCAAAGTGTTTGTATCATCCACACTTCACAAAACGTGAGTACTAAAATCAGTCATAACCCATAATATCTGCTAGTAGAAGGATTAAGTCTATGTCTCAGGAGATTTGTGGGCTTTCAAGTGACAAACACTTTCAAAAGGAGCAAAGGGAATGGGCAGGAGTAGACTGTCAGGTGGCAACTTCTCTTGTCCTTTCTAGCCTAGAAGTATATACTCATTTGGCAAAATAAGCACAGTAACCTAGGGGTGATGCACTTTAAGATGTTAACATTAGTTAATTTAGAACTTTTCTAGGCAGAGGGTGGATGCCAGTGGCCAGTAATTCTGCTGCCACAGCAGAGGGCAAAATCCTCTCAGCACTGTGTGTAATGTCCTGGTGCACGTGTCCAAACAGCCTACAGCATCCGTACCCATGCCTGCTGATGGCCCATTCCTGCCCACCAGACCTCCTTGCTCCCATGCTGCCACTAAGAGAGCCCATGGAAAGGGGGACAGCATTAACTAAAACCACCTAGAAATGGTGGTGCTGTTCCAGTTCAGGAGTGGGGAATGGGCATGAGGGCCTGCAGAATTTCAAACACCTCCAGCAAAGCAGAGAAGATGCATAACAGCCTTTCCCATCCCACCACCCTGCCCCACAAGCCCTAACTGCCAGCCTTTCATCTCCTTGCAAAGAGGCTTTCTGTGCTCAGAGAGGGGAGCTTCCCACTAACCATCTGCACAGATCCGTGTCCTTATGCAGGGGGGGTGTGCACGGGAAAGGGGTCACAGCCCTGTCTAGCCCTAGTGCCACCCTATAGGCCTGAGCTCAGTGGGGATAAAATAAAGGGAAAGAAGTCGAGAAAAAGAGGAAAGCTGAATAGAGGGGCAGGACGGTGGGAAGAGCGGAGAAGTAGGGAGGGAAGGAAGAAAGCGGAAAAAAAGGAGGAGAAAGGGGAGGAGATGAAAGGCAAAGAGAGAAGGGAGGACCGGGCGGGTAGGAGGCGAGAGGCCGGGGAGGAGAGAAGGGAGGCAGCTCGCAGAGAGGGAAGGGACGGGACGGGACCCGGCGCCCCGCGGGCCATGCGCCTCCTGGCCACGGCGCTGGCCGCCCTGCTGGCCTCGGCTCCTGCCCCAGGTAAGCGGCACCGCGGGCTCTTAGCGGCCGGTACCGGGCAGACCACTCCGCCGCGGGCTGCCGCCCTCCCCTTCGTGCCTTGGAGCTGTGTCCGGGCTCCCCCGGCAGCGGGGCTGGCGCAGCGGCCCCGAGCAGCAGCAGCGCCCGGAGCTTGGGCGCCAGGAGAGGGGACATACAGAGATGTTAGGGGAAGCCCGGCAGTCCCCTGCAGCCGGAGGGAAATCCGGTGCGGGACCGCACCGCGCTGTGCCGCCGCTCCCCGGGCTCCCGGGGGCAGCGTTTCTGCACAGCGACCTGACCCGCAACTGTGGAATTAAAAAAGAAAACCTTTCCCGTGCAGAAGTTTATGGAAACACGTTCTCCGCTGCCTGCTGTGCCAGGCGGGACAGCGCTGAGCTGCACCGGGAGCTGCAGGCAAAGAGAGATTCGACATTGTTTTTTTTTCCACAGGTGCCTAGGTCCTATAGACATCCAGTGAAATGGAACCCGTAGGTCACTTGCAAAAAACTTTCTCTGTTCAAGTCAAAGGTGCATTGGCCAGTGTTGTGTCCTAAAGCTGCAAAAGAGGCACAGAGGCCAGATCTGAAGATGCAATGAGGGTTAGAGGAGTGAGGAAGCCCTGCTTATTCAAGAGTTCATAATTAATCCTGTAATCCTCACCTCAGAAGGGCAGGAGATGGTGGAGGCAGAGGTTTGGTTCAAGTCCATCTTTAGTCAGCGCAGAAGCTTTCCCTGAGAAGGAGCCTCAGACTTGTGAACAGATCAGTTCAACTGAAAGCAGTTGGCTGCTGTTGTTGATCTTGCTAGCCAGCTCCTAATTATTTTCATTCAAACAAAGAGCTTTGCTTCTTCCTGGTTCATCTGCTCTCCTTACTTTTTAATTGTACGGGAGTCAAAATAAAGCAGGCTTTGACAGTAACACTGTTTCACAGAACAAACTACAACAAAGCCATCCCATATGCTTCTGGTCATGCGCATCTCAGATCAGATCACAGGTACTCAGATGGCATGACTCTCTAACCCCTCAGCTATCACCAAAGGCTGAGGATAAAAGTCCTCTCAGCCCTGAAGGATGATGGGTTGTAGATTCCGCCTGTCAGACTCCATGTGGGAAGAAAGAGGGGCTGATACTTAACGCTAAATCTGGATTGTGAGCAGCAGCACACAGAGGCAACTCTACTCCTATCTCCACTCACGTAGTTGGGGTTCTTCCACTAAAACACAGCCACACTGAAACTACTCACCAAACACAAGGACCCAGCAGTGACTGGGGGTCTTCTGCTGCAATTCTAGCACAGAGAGAGGGGACAACCCTGGCAATGACAGGTTTCTGGCTCCTCAAAGTATAATTTGTTGCTTCTGACAATTCAGTCAAAGTGCTTTCTAATGTAATATGGCAGACAACAAAGTGAAACCTTGCTAATACTTGGAATTGAACTGGTGTAAGCAGAAGTGGACTGTTTTCAAAATATGACTTTTCAAAACAGACTTTAACAAGCAATAACCTTCCCTGATTCCCTACAGGCTAGTGAGCCATGCAGGTGAAGGGTACCAATGAAATAAACAGCTAAAACATTTGGATGGGGGCAGCTAAGTGAGCTGCTTGCAAATAGGAGACATGTATTTAAAGATTAAGCACACTGCAAAGGAATCCCCGAGTCTTTTGACTCACTCGTCTCACTTTTTCTATAAATAGTTTCCCTTTCTAAGGAAAAGCACAACTAAAACTTCTAGTGAGCTCCACCTGAGTGGCTACATCATGCTATACTGGGAAGGCAGGAGAAGAAAACAGTGATTCCTCACTTAAGCAGTAATCTGAAATCTAGAAATTCAGTGCTCTGTTGGCACACAAGCCTGCTCTCAAGTTGTGGAGGAGTCTCCTGTGTTGGCAAGGCACCCATTACAAGGGTAAACCTCCAGCTGTGGCTGATCCAGCGCCTGCTAAAGACAAGAGAAACATTCCCAGTAGTGTTTGGGAACCCTAAATGAAGCTTTTCTTTTCCACGTAAGATGTAAATGACCCCTTTCCTCTAAAACCCACCACTGTTCCTGCTCCAAAGGGAGTGGGATGATAGAGTTAAATTAACACTGTTTTTCTACTTTATAGAAAGCATCACCTAACACTGTTCAACATAAGATGAGATCACGGTAAAAGCATCAGGAAATTTCCAAAACTCTGCCCATTGCTGCACTTGTACAGCCACACCAGTTGAAGCTGCAGAAGGAAGACAAGGACATGTATTCCCACTAATCAGTCAACATGAAGCATGCAAAATTTGATATTTCCTTAGAAAAAGGCGTATCTCAGATGAAAAGTAGGAGCCTTAGGTATAAAATACTAATATATGTACAAGTGTAAACAGCTAGAAAGGGATCAGAGACTGTGTACAGTGCTTCTTTATCTTCTTGCATAGGCTTCCATCATCGCTATGTCTGAGTTCTTCTGTATTTTCTCTTGGGTACTTTTTGGCACTATGTTCTGCCTAGTTTTGAATTAAGCAATGATTCTTTGGCCTTTTATTTTGGGACTCTATTCCACAGATAATCCTAGCCAGCTTTTTCAAACAAGAAGTTCACATGTCAGGAAAATGACGTAATTGTTTTTCTTTACAGTTTTTCACGCTATGCTCATAATTTCATTAGAAAAAGTTTGTGTTCTCCATTTACCCTAACCACATTTTTATGAATGAGTTATTAAATATTTACAGCCCAAGTATTTAAGAACCCTAAAAGTGCTGAAATTCTGAAACTTATTCCTTATTTACTGAGCAGCATAACCTTCAAAATCTGATCTTATTTTGATGGCAGGGGCAGCCATCTTCACATCTGCCTGTAAAACATCAAGGTCAGGTAACTTCAGCAAGTAATAACTGGAGTTTCATGCCTGGAAAGCTTTTTGTTGTAGTCAGCCTTAATTTTAAGTCTCAACATCCTCTTCTACTTATGTGCTTTCTACAATTCAAAATAATCTCTTGCTTTGGCACTTACATGTGTTGTACACACAAGCATCATGCACAAATAATTATAACAATAATCTAGGCCATGCTCAGTAGTACTTCCTTAAAGCAGTTTTGAAACTCCTCCTTTATACAACTTATTTTCTCCTCCATAAAGAAAAAAATGTCTACTTGGAAAAAATATACCACTCTGTGTATTTGAAATGAAACCAAAATAATTATTGTATTATTAATTTTCATTGAGTTCTACACGTGCAATGTAACTAATTTAGTGGATTTACTGTAAGTAAGGTGCTACAATTCACCACTCCATTTCATGGCTTCATTGGGAACATAAAAACAGTGTCTCTGTCTCCAATACTATTTCAGAAATAGCATAGAAATACTTTACTTACTTATTTTGAAGATAAATATACATTTGTGTTTCAGGAGCTGATGTCAGACAAAAGACTGCCAAAATGCTCATCCCCGTTGTTAAAATGTGCCTAGCTGATGTGCTAAAAAAGTGTGTAGAAATGAAAAATAATTCTCCCAAAGTTGCAATTCTCATTAGTATTTCAGTACAGTATACTCACATAACAGGAAGCTTAGTATTAACATTTTAGAGGACATTTCATGCTTTGCAGAGTGCATTGCAGAGCATGCTTGCTCACTGTTGAAATATGGTGCTCTCTCTAGTGGATGCCATCAGACCAGTAGATTATACATTACAAGTCATTTAGGAAACACGTTGCCACAATATACCATCGGTCAAAAAAAGATCAGTCTCTGATAAGACTAATAAGAACATTATTAATGTGCATTAGGATGGAAATAAAACGAGTGTTGATTCCCATGACTCTGAAAACCAGTGCAGCATAAATCAGTTAGGTCAGGAAAGAAAATTTTCCTGTAATGAAAAGCTATGGACTTCTTTCAGCCTTCACCTATACTGCCTGTTGTTAGGAGTAAAGCAGAGAGACAGACAACTACAGACAACTGGCTTAAACTAATTTGATGATGAAGAACAGAAAAACAAGAGTTAGAAATAAATGGAACAATGGAATAATCATTTGTCCCAATATAATTTCATGTCATATTTTGTCATGCAAATGACATCAGCTTAATTTGAATTTATAGTCAGAAGGACTAATCTGACAGATTTAACCTGGGTTTGAGGTGACCATTTGATAACAGCAGGAAGAGGACATGGAGAAGGTGCAAAAGGACATGGGAAGATGCAAAGTGAGGAGCTGGTTATAGGCATGTAGGAATGTTAGCATTTCAGCGATAATCTAGGCAATGGCATCATGTAAGGTTTGCACAAATGATATCTAAAAGTAGACAGAAGCATGCGCACTGAATTTATGTGACCTTATAAAGTTAGCATAAAATGGGGATAGCATGTAGGAAAAACTGAGGACCAACTAACAAAATTGGAGCAGAATTTAGTAAAGCAAAGTCACGTACTTCCTGATTAGTAAGAATTTGTTTAGTAAGAATTTGCCCAAGAAGGGAAGATGCTCAAGTTTATTATTTAATTTTAAACCGACATATAATCACATGTGGAAATATCATGAGAAAGGACAACATAATTCTGGGAAATACCAGACTAGGTATATCCCAGACCAATCTGGGAAGTACCATGACTATTTCACAGTACATTGGAGAGCTTCTTTCCAGACACTGCCTATAATTCCAGTCACCTACATTAGAAAAAGACGTAAATAATTACAATCAAACCCAAAATTTAAACAGGAACCAATACAGAGAAGAGCTATTAAGGTGAACAGGGAAGTGTAGACACTAATTCACTAAAGGAGACTAACAGAGCTTTGCTTCTTCAGCTCAACAAAGCAATGGCTGAGGCACCAGATAATTGCTTTCTATATGGACTCAGG
Source organism: Bolborhynchus lineola (assembly GCA_025448015.1). Lineage (NCBI taxonomy): Eukaryota > Metazoa > Chordata > Aves > Psittaciformes > Psittacidae > Bolborhynchus > Bolborhynchus lineola. The sequence goes on from JAOEHX010044386.1 coordinate 6,195, forward strand.
ACGCAAGGGTTAGAGAAGAAAACACTATTTAAGTTTAAAGTTGGGACAGGAAAAAAGAGCATAAGGTGGCTATTGAAACAATTTAGTCTGGAAATCCTAAGAAGGGTGCAAATCATTGGAATACCTGGTCATGGAACAGCTTTGCAAAAGATATTCTTGGCTCTTACTCCAAGCTAGTTCTAGACTAACACTTGTTCAGACTGATAAAAGATTACGTGATGTTGGACTTATGACAGCAGCAAGGTGTCCACTTCGCTTCATCTTATTTATTAGCAACAGCAAGAATACTATGGGAGACTCACTGATGGAAGGCCTCATACCAAGTTAAATATTCACAGACAGATGATGTCAGGTTCTAAAAGCTCATAAAATTGCTGCATACTGAATGGATGCCAGCAGTTTAGCTGCTGTGGACTTGTACACTGGGACAGATGCTGTTGTGCCAGTATGGAGGGCTCTCACTCTCTTTTATCTCCTTTGCAGATGTTTGTGAGGCTTTAAATGTGACAGTCTCTCCGGGACCAACAGTGCAATACTCTGAGGGAGATAATGCTACCCTTTACTGCCACATTTCTCAAAAGAGAAAGACAGACAATTTGCTGGCTGTGCGGTGGGTCTTCGCTGCATCGCCTACCCAGGAGTATCTGATGATCAAAATGACAAAGTTTGGGTCTGTCCAGTATTATGGAAATTACACTCATCATTTCTACAAGCAAAGACTTCATCTTTTTAAAGAGAAACATGGAACTATGTACAAATTTCTTATTCTAAGTCTCCAGCAAACAGATCAAGGACATTACATATGCAAAGTACAGGAAATTGGCAAACACAGGAATAAATGGACAGCATGGTCAAATGGCACAGCAGCTACTGAAATAAGAGGTGAGAGACTGCTGATTTCAATTTTATTATTTTTTTTGTCCCATGAGGCCTTTTAAAATTTTCTTTGAAGTTCATCCATAAGACATTTGAAGTTAGGTTTTTTAAAGTGTTATAAGAGGATGTGAGAAGAAAACCTAATACTCAACTTCTTTACTTATACATTACAATTTAAGCATTATTCAGCCCATAATAAAATGAAAAGAAGTGAGAAGGTTGATAGATTCGTAGCAGATAGTCTGTTTCCTTTGCCTTTTAACAGAATAGCAGTAGTTAAAATTCCTTTGCATTCAGCTACAGGTTTGTGGTGGGTTGACCTTGGCTGGATGCTTGGCTGCACACCAGGCGGCTCTATTGCTCATCTCCTCAGCAGGACAGGGAGGGGAGAAAATGAGAACACTCTTGCAGGTCAAGATAAAGGCAGTTTAATGAAGTAAAAGCAAAGGTCATGTGCAGAAGCAAAAGAAAACAAAAAAATTATTCTCTACTTCCCACCATCAGGTGATATCCAGCACTTCCTGGGAAGCAGGGCTTCAGTATGGGTAGTGGTTGCTCCATAAGACAAACACTGTGATAATGAATGCCATTCCCCCTCCTCCTTTTATTTAGCTTTTATTGTGAAGCAGATTCCGTATGGTATGGAATATCCCTTTCGTTGGTTTGAGTCAGCTGTCTTAGCTATGTCCCCTCCCAAGAACTTGCCCATTCTCATCCTAATAGTGAAAGAGCAATGTTGGAGAGACAGCCTTGATGTTTTGTGAGCACTGATCAGTAGTGGCAAAATACTCGTGTGTTGTCAACACCTTGTTAGCTACCAATACAAAGTACAGCACTATGAGGGTTGCTGTGGGGAAAATGAACTCAGTCAGACCCAATACAAGGTCTCAACAACTTTGCTAGTGTGAATAAACAAATGCCATTATTATTTTAATACAAAGAAAGAGAAACCAAGAGAAATTAACTTATTTTCTGAAGAATATGCAGTGGGTCACCCACAAATAGAACCACTGTATTCTAGATACGTGTTTGGCATCTCTCTTGGTGTTTTCATTGCTTTTAGTTCTAGTCCAGCAGCACTTGGCAAGTAAAATTTCTAGTATCACTTTTTTACTTTTGTTTATAGTACTTATAGCCACAGAGCAGAGCTAGAAAAGCAGTGAATGCCTGCTGATATTGAACTTAAGATGAAGAAATGACCAGGAACAAGTGTGGGTTTAAACCAAGTTGAAAACAAGCTTCCACTTTAGGATGGGTCAGCTCAAATCTACACCACCACCACACCCACACATTCAGAGATGGGCAAAACTGGGCTTAGAGAATAGATGCCTTTGAAGAGGTGGTTGAGCTCAGCAGTTCTGCTGTTTGGGCTAGCTGGGAAACTAGCCCCCTGATTGTGGCTTTATAAACAATAAAGTTGGCTTACCACAGAACCATCTCTAAAGATATTGCCAAAAATCAAGGTTGAGTGCTTGGTCCATGGGTCTGGAAATTCAAGAAGCTCATCCAGCAACCACAGAAAAACTAGTAGGAGGAAGCTGTATTTCACAAACTTTCTGCCATTCCTGTTCGCGCTAAATTTCTTGTTGTGTTTAGACCCCAAAAGGTTATTTGTGTGGCTGGAAAACCCTAATCCTGCTTATCTATGTTGTGTTTTGGTGAAAATGTCCCTAGCTCTCCTCTGAAAGCAGTTTTGGTCTGAGGGAACTCTACTGACTACAGGCCTTTTCAAGATGGATTTGAACATGTTTATGTAGTCTTAATCTAAAGCATAAAACCTCAATACCAACTTTAAAAATGCCATTCAGGTTTTTGTATTACTTCTGGATTCCAAACACAACAGGGGGAGAAATGTGACAGTAAAAAAATAATATTTTCAAGTGCATTATCTCCCATGGATAGCTTTCAGGTACCACAAACTTTCACTTTAATCTATCAGAAGTTTGAGAACAAAGATATGAAAAATATTATATAATAAGAGATAAAGAGCAGCTTCATGTTGACCAGCAATGTTTGAATACGCCTTGAGGAACCATGGTATTAACATAATGTAATTAGCTGATTATTACTAGCAATGATGAAAGACACTAATGATCCAAAGCTGAAGTTCTGTTTGGATTAGTGGCAAAGACCAAGGATCAGTTATAAGCAACAGCAAGAAAATCCCAGTCTAAACTATTTTGTTTTATTAGGCACACAAAACTTGTCTGGAAAACCTCCATGGCATTCATTTTGGATTTCCTCTGCTTCCTGACTGCAGACAGTCAGAAATATAAATAGCAACAAAGCAGGACCCAAGTCCAAATCGGAACCCAAGCCCTTTACCTGTCTCTACCAGTGAAATGCCCATCCCTACAACATCCAGACCCAAACCCCAGCCATACTTCTTTTCCACAGAAGATTACAGAACCAGGACTTAAAAGAAAACTCCACCAAAGTATATTAGACTCTTAAATTCAAATCACCAGGGCAATCACTACAGTCAGAAATGTAATCCTGCAGCCAAATGCCATCTGTAATCCATAACCTGATGTCCTAAAGAAACTGAAGCCTACATGATCACACTATCAACTAGTCTGCACCATTATGAATCCATGGGCTGATTTTTGAGATGACAGTCTTAAAGATATTAAGGTTGAACAATTAATGTGAAATTGTCTGGGGAGGGAGGGAGAAGATCCATATGAGCTTCCTCACTGAAGGAAAGCTGTAAGAACAAAAAAGGTAATTGTTGCTCTAGAGCTGCCATCTTTCTGTCCAGTGACCTTCCACATCACAGTCAGTAATTGGGGTTCCTGGATGTACCACAGGATTCATTAGCTTCACCACTGAAAAAAGAGTTTCTTGCTTGATTTTTGTTGCTGTTTTCACTCTTCTGTTTTTAGACAGGGAAGAGCGAAAACACTAGAGTAGAAACACCTCCTGAACTCAGCCATCTTAATCTCTGGAGGGCATTAAGTTTTATAAGCACTGACCCCATGTTGAGTGGCTGGAGCCAGGACACAGTGGTTAGTCTTGTCACCACACAGGGGTATGAAATGAAACTTTACTGCATGCATGATTTAGCCCTACAGACTTCAGGCATAGTTTGCTTCATGCTTGGCAGCTATTCTTCCCTGTTGTTCCTGCACTTGGCTAGGAACTGGCTCTTCTCCTCCTCTCCCCATATCTTCTTCCTTCATTCCTGTAGATTTGACTGAAAGGGGAGATTCAGCCACTGGCAAGAAGTAGCTGGTAAGCAGGAGCTCTGATCAACCCAACTACCTCAGCCTCCCACCTTTGGGAAGGGGCAAAGCTGATGACTGGTGTGGGGAAGGGAAGCCAAGGCTCTCATCTCAACCTACAAAGACCAAGTGGTTCAAATGCTGTGCCAGGGGAGGAGAAGAGGCTGAAAGTAACTACCAAATGTGGCCACTTTCAACAGTGCCTTGAATGGATGGGCAGGGCTGAAGTTTGCAAGCCTGCAAGCAAGGCTAGGAGGCCATGGTTCAATCCCAATCTTCTAGAGGATAGACTAAGCTTTTTTTCCAGTGATTTAAAGAAGAATTTTTGAGGGTAATTTGAGGGAAGGGAAGGCCAGGTATGAAGAGACAGAGAGAAGGAGGAGAGTGCTGTTTCAGCTGCACCAGAACAGGTAGCAGTCTCCAAGAGCAGTACACTAAAACATACAATGGATAGCAAGTAATGTGTTTCTTGCATGAAGAGCCTGCAAAATAAACCAATAGATGTACCCAAAGGGTGCAGAATAATAAGCAGGCATATGGGAAAAAAAATAAAAAAGAGAGAAAATCAGATGGAGAATAATTTTTAGATTTTTTCTGTGATAATGTCATTTCATGGGGCAGGTCAGCAGTTTGAAGAGTGTTCTCATTCACTGAATGATGGGCTTTCCTAAATGCCTGTAGGGAAACATACGGATTTGTCAGGAGTGCTTGGAAAGGGAAGGACATGCTCCAGCATGGATGGCAGAAGAAAAAGCAACATAAAATTTCATGAGATCACCTGTCATACACCTCCTTACAAAAAGTCATTCTGCATCTTTCTTTGCTGCTCAGGCTATTAACTAAAATGCAGAAAACTCTAATTTTTCATCATAGCCAAAGTGTGGATCCAGATCAATTTAGTTACTGCAAAGAAGTGAAACTGTAAATTTTCAGTCTACCCCTTAAATACCATTCCCTCCCCCCTCTCCCCCGATTTTTAGTATGATTTATGAATACAAAATCAGAGTGGGTATTTGAGACTCAGAGTCACAGAATGGTTTGGGTTGGAAAAGACCATCTAGTTCCAAGCCCCTCCCATAAGCAGGGACACCTTCCACTACACCAGGTTGCTCATGATTTCATCTTTCTCACACAGATCAGTTGTACTGCTTCTCAATTCTTCAAACGTGACCCAAAGCAGAGCCAGAATCCTGAGACAAGGAAGGAAGTCAGGCCCACCTGTAGACTAAACACAGAAACAAAAAGCCCTGTGGGGATCTGAGGCAGACATCATCACCACCCCAACCCCCCCCAAGAGTATTTATTCTAATTCTACATCCAGATTGAAGATACTAAAAGACATCTGAAAAATGACATATCTTTAAATGCCATGGCAACTGTTTTACTGCTAAAAGCCTCTTTACTGCAAGCAAAGGACCTCCTTAGCTAGCATTCCGTTAATGCACTGTGAGTGTACAGGACTTGCTGCACATGGGAGGGAAAGCAACTCTTTCCAGAGTGGTGATAAAGTCTCCAGTTTCCCCAATGGTAACACTTGGGCTTTTCAAGGAAATTTTCTTCCAAACACATTTTGTATTTTATGTTATGATTGGTTACACTTTTTATTGCAAAGGGATTTACTTACATTACAGCTAGATCCAGGATGAAACAAAAAGAGCAATACAAAGTGCCTGAAGCATTTTGATACTTAAATTGTACTGCTTGTGCTTTATCAAATAAGGTGACAGTGTTCACACACATCATGGTTGCTGTCTTGTCTAATATTTTGTTCCACTTAATGTGTCCACAGTTATGCCCAAGTTCAAAATAGTATCTTTACGTTAAAGCACCAGGTAAATTTCTTACAACCTTGTGTATTATATGGATGCAGAAATAGCGTTTATATCCCTGTTCTTATTCACACAGGAAAAGGAGGTGACTGTGTAAGACAAATTTCCAGAGGGGATGGAAAAGGGTCATTTGGCTTCTTCAGAATCTCAAAGCACAAAAAACCTGTAGCAGTTCAGTACATAGCCTTTGTCATCCACCTAGCATAGAACTGTACAAAGCAAAATACTTTACCACATTGCAGTATGGTCTATAATATATTATACTATTAACCTATTCAGACGTTACTTGGTAGTAAGTTTGCGGGTATGAATTTATGCAGGCCATTATGAAGTTGCAATACATTTTTTGGCAATACATAAATTTATACAGATACACATATCAGACTTATGGAAAACCAATTGAGTTACAGGAGATAGTTTCTAAATGTGCGATGATGGCAGTTAAAAGTTTAGCTACATACCTGGCTTCTCCTTTAGGACAGAATCATAAGATGTTTAGCGTTTGAAAGGACATTAAGATCATCTAGTTCCAACCACCCTGCCATGGGCAGGGACACCTCACACTAGACCAGGTCACCCAAGGCTCTGTCCAGTCTGGCCTTGAACACTGTCAAGGATGGAACGTTCACCAGTTCTTTGGGCAACCTCTTCTAGTACCTCACCACTCTCACAGTAAAGAGCTTCTTCCTTATATCTAACCTGAACTTCCCCTGTTTAAGTTTTAACCCATTACCTCTTGTAATATCACTACAGTCCCTGATGAAGAGTCCCTCTCTGGCATCCTTGCAGGCCCCCTTCAGATATTGGAAGGCTTCTATGAATACATTTCTTCAGAAAAGGAGCCTCATATGATGAGAATGGAGTCTGTACAGTCTCCTGTTCATGGACTCACATGTCAGCTACAGCAACTCTATTGTATTTTCAGAAGGCCCAGCTGAAATTTGAATTGTTGGTTTGACCTTTTATGTGTAGTGAACACAAGATATCAAGTAGGATTTATAAAAAGATTATTGTTAGACCTTAGTAGTAAAACCAAGAGAAATCCAAGTCCTGATGTTGTCATAAAGTGTCTTCTACTCCGGCAATGCAACATTTTCCTTCTAAGCTAAGATCAAACTTTTCCCCTTCTCACGTCTTCTTATCAAAGGCAACTGTCCTTTTCCTGGACCTGTGTGGTTAATGTTAGTCCAAAATCAAGTTACTGATCTTTATTAGGGTAAAAAATACACCAGAAAACAGTATATTTGAGGAAAAAATTACAACAGAGAGATGGTTCTCCCACTGCCCCACTGCCTTTCTATCAGAAAACTCAAAATAGTGAGTAGGCTGTTCATAGAGTTATAGAATCACAGAACAGTTACGGTTGGAAAGGACCTTAAGATTATCCAGTTCCAACCCCCCTGCCATGGGCAGGGATACCACACTAAACCATGTCACCCAAGGCTCTGTTCAGCCTGGCCTTGAGCACCGCCAGCGATGGAGCATTCACAACTTCCCTGGGCAACCCATTCCAGTGCCTCACCACCCTTA
>JAOEHX010044387.1:0-26624 GCA_025448015.1 Bolborhynchus lineola
CAGAGGTTAAATGACTTGACAGTGATTATATAAAAGCAAATAATAATGATAGGAATAAATCCCAAACCTCCTGCCTTCCAGTTCCGTGTTCTATCCAAGTTTTCTTCCTCTATATTAAACTCATGACTTTTTCTTATCTGTCCTGTAACATGTGTGATTTTGATTATAGGATCAAACCCCAGGTAATTAGAAAAACTTTCACCCTTTCCAGAAAGAAAAGATCAGTAAAAGACCACTTTCTGTTCTCAGGTAGAGGAGGAACTGTTCCTATTTACTGCAGTGAGTGCTGTGAAAGATATAGAAGAGCAGGCTCTAAAGATAAACATGCTGACTTTGGAGGTAATGAAAAAGAGTTTGTGTTTCTGCATACCATAGTTTGGGGGGTGGGGGTGTTGCAGGTAGTATAAAATGTAAGGAATGATGCCTGCAGTATTCTCGGGAATCCCACATCACAAAAAAATCTTAAGGCTGTGAAGGAAATGGTCTTCTGGGAAAAGATAATAGCGAATTGTTTCAGCCAGGTATAGCCCTGAAGCTGGGAAGTGTTGCATAGGAGGCACAGGCATCTATCTGCTCAGGCAAAATCTTAAATGCTAGAGTACGTGGCAAGAAGCAGAGGGAAAGGAGGTCAATATGATTAAATTAGCAGATAATGGAGATAATTCTGTTGTTGTGCCTTTAACAGCAACTTGACTGAGGATATTGAATCAGATAATATGATTTGTTTCTTGTACTTTGAGGTACATTTTGAAAATAGCACATAAAAGAAAATAAGCAAGAGAACTCAGTTAACACTGGTGGCCTGGACAAAAGCTGTGTTGCTTCCATCTCTCAGCAACCTAATTTCAAAGAGTCTTAAGTTCTTATTTCTAGAATTGGTTGCTTGTCAGATGCTGATAATGATTATGGGTTTAATCTTAAACAAGGGAAATTCAGGTTAGATATAAGGAAGAAGGTCTTTACTGTGAGGGTGGTGAGGCACTGGAATGGGTTGCCTAAAGAAGTGGCAAATGCTCCATCCCTGGCAGTGTTCAAAGCCAGGTTGGACAAAGCCTTGGGTGAAATAGTCTAGGGTGAGACATCCCTGCTCGTGGCAGGGGGGTTGGAACTGGATGATCTTAAGGTTCTTTCCAACCCAAACCATTCCATGATTCTATGATTACTGGCAAGAGAGCACCTAGTTGAGACCTGACACAGAGAAAACCAGGTGGTTCACAAAAACTTGATACATCACCCTTAGAGACATCTTTATTCTTAGCTTTATGTCAAAGGTTGGGAGTGTTACTCCATTGCTTTTTTCTCTGCAACTGACTCTCACTAATTTCATCATAATCACCCATACTGCATACTAGAGCTGGCCAACCAGTACAAGTATTTTTTTACCATTTTTTAGCATCAGGAGGACCTAAGAAGTTCTGTGTTGGGGTATTATGGGAAGAAATGTTCAGTCAACTTCTGAGTTCAGAATCAATATTTAAACACGTGCATTGATTGAAGTATTCACAATCCAAGTGATCCTGAGCACTGTTATACAGTTAGGGTGTAACAGCATTACCCAGGCAAAACAAGCTAGCACATTCTCATTTCAGAGGTGATGCTGTGAATTAATTCACAAGGGTTTGTTACCACAAGTTACTTGCCAAATGTTCTTTGTGAATAAGCTAGAATACCAAAGGTATAGGTTTGGAAAGTAAAAACTGCTTGAATTCCACTTAGATGGCATTGAAGTGACTTCATTGTTCACACTTCACAAAATCTGCTGAATGTAAACTTGACTTTTAAATAAATACCCAGGCTTTGCAGTTCTAATCAGGGATTCTAAAAAGGCAGATGCAGCCATTGCAAATGATTTTGCTCTGTGTTACATTTGTCAGAAGCTGTCAGAATGTAGTAAAAAGGTGTTTATACAGAGTAATATGCTGCTTGAACTCCTGTACATCTCATAGATGGGAGGTTTCAGATTGGTGATTGGTAAGAATGAAAGAGTTCCAAATGGGCCTGTTATTCCACGGCTTTACTGATTTATGTGTGATGCATTTCTACACTTCTGTGTGTCTGCAAATTACAGCCAGTAATTGAAGTCTGAAAAAGAAAACTAATCACATAGAGAAAGACCAGTCTGCTTCACAATGAACTATGGTTACGTAGTTAGATTGTAGGCATTGTATACAAAATAATGATTATTTTACCTATAATTTTTCATGTCTTTAAACATGGCTAAAAGAACTTTGTTCAAAAATGGAGTTTGTGTCAAGGCTATCTTTTGGGTGGAAAATTGAGGAGGGAGAGGTGGATTTCTGCATATGCTGAAACAAAGTGCACAGGAGATTTTTACTACAGTGGTGCACCTACTATTTTCTACATTGTGTCTGTGATCCACTCATAGAGCTTATTGACCTCCAGAAACAAACAAATTGAAGCTGTTGAGGTCTATTTAATGTGCTAATGTAAAAGTAGACTTTTAAAAACCAGTATATATTACAGTTATTTTCATATGTAGCAGGAAATATGTTCCTCTGGAAAACACATAAGAAAGATACATACTGCTGGTGAGCAGATGCATGCTGTTTGTTTTGATTGCTGCCTAAATGAATACAGTAACTAACATAGTAATACAAGTTTTATTTACTCTATTTTTTTTGTGATTATTATTAGCTGAAAATTAAAATTAAGAAATCCATAAGCTACTGGCAGGCAAAAGTGGAAAGAAGGAAGAAATTATGAGGAAGAGAGTACTTACTATTATATTTGGCCAGCTGGTCTAGTTACATTCATAAGCATGCTAAATAAGGAATGAAGCGAGGAGAGAAAATGGTACCTTCAAGACCATATATGAACCAGTCTTCTTTTAGTGTGAAAAGGGTATATGAGTTTTCCTTATGTTTTATGGGATTAATTATAAAGATTTTTTAAATTTAGTAAAAGGTGAGCCTTCTAACACAAGTTTTTCTCTTTCAGAATTCAGAGCATAGGGAGGAAATTACATTTGTGTCTTGATAACCTCCAAAGATGCTACCAGATTGTCCTAATTTTTCTGAGACATCTTTGGCCATATTGCAAGGGCAGAAAGGTCTCAGAAGTCCCTGAACTGCAAATTGCTAAAGATTAGGAGCTTACTGGGGGATGAGTTCAAAATGCCAAGATGGATCTGCTGTATTTTCGTACCTATGCTATAACAGACACTCAGTCTCCACTGTAGAAATTAAGACTGTCCTCCTTTTGAAACACTCAGAATTTTCTTCATTTCCTATTAGAACACATCAGCAAAGATCACAACCTCCAAAGCTTCCTATTTATAAATAAAACTCAGGGGGAGGATTATTTTCTACCACCAGCACACGCCAGAATTCCATAATTATGTTTGATCTGAATTTAATGCTTTGAAATTGAAACACTGTATTACATATGAAAAATGTACAGCATCTTCCCAAACTTACAGATCTTCTTTCACTGACTCTTCTGGCTTCAGCTGGAGTAGAGATCATTTTCTTCACAGTAGCTGCTATGAGGCTTTTTGGGGGTTGTGTTGAAAACAGTGTTGATCACACAGGGATATTTTCGTTATTGCTATGCAGTGCTTGAACAACATCAAGGCTTTTTCTGCTCCTCACACCACTCCACCAGAGAATGGGCTGGGATGCACAAGGAATTGGGAGGGGATACAGGAAAGATAGCTGACCCCTACTGACCACAGGGTTATTCCAAACCATCTGATATCATAACCACATGAGGTCATGCTCAGCATGTAAAGCTGGGAGGAGATTGACCAGGGAGGCTGCTGCTGGGGAATCAACAGGTTGATGGTGAGAAATTATCTTTGTTTGCATCATTTGTTTTTCTTTGCTATTTTCCATTTCATTATAATTTTATTGTTGCATAGTATTTTATTTCAGTGATTAAGATGTTCTTATCTCAACCCGCAAGTTTTCTGTCTCTTGCCTTTCCAATTCTCTTCTCTCCATACTGCTGGGGTGGAACTGGGGGTAAGCAAACAGTTGTGTGGTGCTTAGCTGCTGGCTGGGGTTAAGCCATAGAATCATAGAATAGTTGGAAAAGGCCTTAAGATCATCTAGTTCCAACCCCCTGCCATAGGCAAGGACGTGACACTCATGTATACAATAAATATTCTTAAAGTCTGCAGATTAATCTTTGCAAAGCACAGCCATGTTTCATATTTTGTCTTCTATCATTGTAATAATGTGGGCCTTTTCAATTTCCCATATAGCTAAAATATAATATTTTGTGCAGTGATTGCATTTGAATAAATTGGTTTAAGGTCGAAGGTATTCTTTTGCCATTACTCTAAGTCCTTTGACAGAGGATGATGAATAACGTTCTTAAAGAGTGTTTCATGATGAACAGCCTGCTCAGAATTTCTCTTACTTTTTCTTATTTTTAATAGCTGCATTGTTGTTCATAGCCTAAATCCCTGTAGGGATGGGACCTGGATACGCAAACTTCTTTCCATGTTCCTACCTTCCCGTGAAAGAATGTATGACAGTGTATAACTGGGGAATAAATTTAAGTGTGATCTGTAGTCTGGAGATCATGGGAACCAGGACTGCAAATTACAGAATAGTAGAATATTTAGGGTTAGAAAGGACCTTAAGATCGTCAAGTTCCAAACTATAGTTTGGAATTATAGTTCCAAACTCTACTGTAGACAAAACCAGTATAACTGAATGCAAGAGCCCACCTACAAGATGACCACGTCCCAATAAAAATGGGAAATTCCTAAAATTCAATCCAATCTTCCAGCTCCAACAGTTCTTATTTCACTGTGATCATCAAAGCCAATTGTGACAAGTTCTAATCTGTTGTGAATTCTTACTGGATGTGCAATTAAATCTGTCATTGGGGAATCATTAACACCTCATATGCTAATGTTTAGTGAATTGTGAAGAGGCATCACTTATAGTATCATTTTAAGTGTTCAAACAAACATCCCCCTAAAGCAGGGGCAAGTACTTGTTTAGATGACCTACATGTATGTTTCCATGTTTTTAGAATAATAGTATTTGGCTTTGCTTTAATTTTTGATGTCAAAATTCAGAAATATTATTAAGCCAAACCCCCAAGTATATTTAGACCAAGTATATTTAGATTCCCAGGTCTAACTGAAGGACTCAAAATCCTAGTTCCAAAGAGGGCTCTAGTCTCTTCAATGCAAGGAAAGACATTGTGGTAGCAGCTAATGCACAAGTGGTAGAACTGGTGGACTGAAAGCAGTTCCATTGTAGGAAATTAGAGTGATAAGACTCAAGACTTCTCTGTCTGCTGTAGAAGTTGGACTGGACAACTGGGGAGCAACATGTGACTGATCTAACTCTGCTTCATACTTAGGGAACCAATAGCAAAGACATAGAAACACGATGGGATAGGAATCTCCTGAGGACTGGAACTGGATGACCCTAATACTTGGAGTTTGCTACCAAACCTATGATATCCACATAGTCACAGATTCCCATCAGTCTTGGTCATGATTTATTTCTCATTTCCTTAAGAATGATAGAAGGATCTTCTGAGGTCTGAGACTGCCATCACCCAAAGGAAAACATACCACACCAGTTGTGGCAAGAACACGGTCAAATACATCGGTTGGGTAAATAATTGCAACAGATATTCAGCAAAGAAGCTCGTAAGTAGTAAGTTCCATCTAAAATGTCACTTGCAAGACAGGCTGTTTCTGGGAGCACCAGCTACAGAAGATAAAGCAACCCTTTCTAGCGGTGTGACTGTATGGTATAGCATGGTCCTTTATTTCATGTGTTCACTAAACATATGAGCCCATTTAGCTCTACACAATATTTATTCATTCCTTTGAAGCTTCAGTAGCACATTCAGCTCTAATGTGTGTTTGAAATGTGATGAAAGTATAAGGCATTCTTGATAGAAATATAAGCATGATTAAAGAGCTCATGCAGTAACTGGCAGTCACATTTTGTGAAGTCATTATCCTGTTGCAGACCTCTTTTTAAGAGACCTATCTCCTTACCAAAATATACATAGTTGCTATTATTGAATAAGGTGCTTATTTTCTCCTTTGACTCTAATTCATGTGTATGCCGTATGTGAACACCTGCATGTCTGTCGCTGTATCCCCTTTTCTTCCAGTCTTCAAAATGTAGTTAGGAATGCAGCTCTCTAAGCAAACCAAACCAGTTGTGGGCATAAAAAAAATCTACCAAAATCTTGTTATTGAATCAGAGTTATATGGTAATTTTGGTTATTCTAGATGATGGATGCAGTAGGGAAAGTTTTTCTTTAAAATCCCAACAAATCAAGAAAATATTTCTTAAATAATAGCAATAATTAAAATAAAAATGTGGGTGGGCTAGTAAGTCTAGGTATTTCCTTGAACTGAAGAAAAGGATGTGAACCTGAGCCCATGGGGCTAAAATCGACTGTATTCAGTTCACTGCAGTAACTGCCTTGAATTGTGGCAGTGGTACCAATTCCCTGTGTTAGCATCTCTATAGCCCGGCCACCCTTTGATGTGAAGTCACATGTCTAAGGATGCTGCCTTAGGAAGGGGTAAGGGACAAACCTTAGCTACAAGTCAGTGTCTGCAAATCTTGCACACAAAATCACATCTATTTATAACAAAGTCTGTTAACAAATCTGTATTTTACTACCTTTTATTGTTGTTCAAACTGTCTCAGATTCTATCAACCGTATCATCCAGAAGTAGGGCAGAAAGGCTGTTTCACTCTTTCTATTGAAAAAAATGTGTCTAGAATACTGAATTTATCCATCTGCATTTCTCTGAGAGGATTACAGAGGGAAACATATTTTACATATCAATCTCATACAAATTTCAAACCTCCACAAACAGTTGCTCAAAATAACACACTATAAATGTCTTATAACTGATAAGTTACAGCCGCTTGCAGTGCAAAGTGAAAAGGAGAACTTCACAGTTCCACTGGTGAATAACACTCTGCAAGGAAAGTTCCTTTCTCAGCAACTCAAATGTGAATTATTTGAACCATGAAATCATAAATTGCTGAGGCTGGCAGTAACCACTGGAGATGATACAGTCCAACCATATTGCTCAAAGCAGGGATGGCCAGAGCAGGTTCCTCAGAGGCTTTGTCCAGTCCAGGTTTGATTTTTTTCAAGGTTGAACATGCCACAACTGCTCTGTGCAATCTGTCCCAGTGTTCAACCACTGTCACAATGTCACAGTGAAAATAGTGTTTCTTTGTGTTTAAAAGGAATTGTGTGTATTTCAGTTTTGGTTTACCCCCTTTCACTAGGAGCTAATGAGAAAAGTCTCATCTCTTCCTTACTCCATCTTCTTCTCTCCTCCCCCACTCAAGTATTTGTACACTTAAAGATTCCCTTGAGGTGTCTTTTCTCCAGTCTGAACAGTCCCAGACCTTTCAACCTCTCCTCATACATCACATTGTCCAATACCTTTATTGCATTCATTGCCCTTTGCTGGACTCATTCCAGTATATCCTTTTCTCTCTTTTACTGGTGTGTCCAGACCTAGATAGGCACTCAAGATGTGTCTTCACCATCCCTGGGCAGAGGGGATGAATCATGTCCCTGAACATGCTGGTGGCACTTCCAGTGTAGTCAGGACGCTGGAAGGGCACATTTCTAGCTCATGTTGAGCCTAATGTCCATGGTGACTTTATTCATATGATAAATACATTGAGAAAGTTTTAGTAGTACATCAATGTAGTCATCAATGCTGCTTTACCATCTGCAGGCTTTCTTATAGTACCATAATCCATCAGAGGGATGGTTGAAGCTGTTGACTCCTCAGGGTTATGGGCTTCTTTTCTCTATTCCTCATGCACTATGATGAAGCTCATCACACAACAGACACTGATGTAGTAGAGGAAAGGGAAGGGCTTAAGAAGGGAGCAGGGGAAGGCTAGAATATTTTTCATTAGGATGACAGGTCTGTACCTCTGATCAGAGCTAAGGAAAGTCCTGTTTTTGTACCAAGAGATCTTTATTGGTGTGTATCAGTGGACACTCACTCAGGCAGCAAAGCTCTATTAGATTACTTTGTTATTCTCTTTGATAATGCAGTATTGTTCTCTGATGTACATTTAATCACTTTTTGTTCAGGCTGATTTTAAATGTCAAGAAAAGAGGCTTATATTATTCCTGTTTTGAGATTACTCTATAGATTAGTAGGTCTCACTCTTTTCTCTTTGTTGTCTTTTCCCACTTCTCTCAACATTCAACCATCATTTTCCATTTCTCAGTTTTATCCCATAACTCAGAACCATACCCATTATTACACTAAATTAATTCTTCCCCTTTTTTTAAACTAAACCCTTTCAAATAGCTGCAGGCAGTTATCATTCCCCTCTCCACATCTCTAGGCATGTTGCTATTAAAAACAGTGAATAGAGCAGGAATGGAAAGCAGTCACGTGGTGACTACAGTTCTGGGGTATTAGATTATGCTTTTTTTAGGTTATCACATGTAAACAAGTGTTGCAAATAAGAGATGACTTATGCAAAATGTGAGAATGGATATAATGAATTGCTTACAAAGGTGATTTGTATGGTCACAATATGAAAAATTGCATTTTGCACATCTTCTGCATAAAAATTGCACGTGGCCCATGGAAAGTAACTAATGCCTCAGCAATTGTGTTCTGACTTAATCGCCACACATTGCCTCAAATGAAGACTTCCCAAACTTTCCTCCCCCTCATCTTACTATCTGGTAATTATGAAGTTGAAACTGTTTTGCTTCTATTACTGTTACAGATCTCTTATCCTCTTGGAACGAAATTAAAATCATTCAGTCTTGGTAAGTAAAATGCAAAAGTGAGCAAGCATAAAACAAACTGCAACAATTTCCTCTAAAATCCAGGCAGTTTCTAAACACCCTGCAGAAACATTGCATTAGCTCCCAACCTGTTCTCTCAAATACAGAAAGAGATGTGTCAATAGGTGAAATCAATGAGACAGTACTTATTTTAGTTGTTTGGTGGAAGTGTATTTATAATATAGTGTCTGCTAAGCAGACAATGGCTGCCTGCTGCCTTTTACAACTATCCTTTTAGAAAATACTGTAGAGTTTCTTTTAATCCTGAAATCTTTGCCAACTTTCAGGGCCTCGGGGGCTATAAACAATTAATAGGGATGTCATATTCCAGGAGGTTTTTTAGGGAATGAAGGGACTTGTTTTAACTGTCTTCTGTAGCAAGATGATCAGAAAAGCCAATGGAGCAGAATCAGAGTGTTTGTCTATATATATGCTTATACCCAAATATAGCTGTGTATGTGCTTGTGCATGCGTATATATATAATGTAATATAATATGCATTTTGAATGTCTGATTCTGTTGATTGTATAGGCTAAATCAGCCTCCTCATTAAATCAATTTCAAAGGGAAATGAATATATTTAAAGAGTGAGACATGTCTAGCATTTCTCTTGATGAGCTAAATCCATTCTAAGTATATGAAAGTCATCAGAGTTACTGTGGGGATGCAGTCATCTTGGTGCTTGCATAGGATTATGAATGTATGGGCATTTGCTAAGTATCTTTCTTACTAATTACACTCACTACTTTTCACTTGCAAATGCTGGAATACTAAACTGCTGCAGCTGTCAGACATAGTGCTACCAGCGGCTTGAACTGGGTTTCTGTGGGTCTGTGTGCAGAAATAGGGAAGCTATGTAAGCAAAATATATGTTTAGGAACTGAAATAAACTTTGAACAATAAGTTTCAGGGAGCTTATATACCAGGAGCAAGATTTTCTTCCCCTGGTATCCTTAAGTTATTAGTGACTCAAGTCTTTTGTCCTTTACATGCCTTTACTTCACTTTATCTACACAGTCAGAAAAAGGTGAAGAGATTACATTGTATAGAGACCATATTACTGTGCTTTTATTTGATAGGGAGTGAGTGAAGGCCTTGGTTTCTTAGCTATTACATGCTAGGCAGCTTATCAAAATAGGTTTGATATCTACTACCGTTTGTGCTTGGATAAATGTTCCTGGAAAAATCTGGTTTTATGTCAGATATTTGGTGCTGGTCTCTCTTTCCTATGAAATCATGTTCACCCTGAGAAAACACCACAGTCTCCTGAAACAAGGATAACACAATTTAGAATCAATGTGGCCTAAAATTTGAAGGGAGGATTTAGTGTTCAGCATAAGTAGTACTTTGTCCAGTATTGCAGAAAATCAGAATCAGCGTCTGCCTGCATTCCATGATAAGCTTACAGTTTCAAGGTCAGAGATATAACAAAGGGAGCAAGCAAAGTGTGGTGCAAACATTTTTTTGTCTAGATTAATGGCTAGGACTCTGATGTTTAAGTAGAAATGGACTGTATTAGGTTTATATCAGAAGAAAACCAAATAAACCCAAAATAGACATAGTTTAGTCAACTGTTGATTTTCTTTTTCTAGGGGAGATGCAGCTTAAAAGCATTTTAGTGTGATTACTTAGAGCAATAAGTTTTATTGTATTTCCCCACTTGTATCTCCCATCACTCCCAACCTCCTGTACAAATCCAGTCTATATGCGATCTATACAGCAGAAGAAATTGATACCAAGTTGTAAGCTTCATTGAAAACTGGTGTCTGGCTTTAGAAAGGAACCTTCATGAAGGTCCTTATAGAAGAAAAGCTCTGGGATGTCTGTTACACGTCCAGTGTGGAGACTCATCTACAAGCATGCATCTGAACTAGCCACAGAACTTGCTTCCTCTCACTTTAGCGTGGAAGAGAAAGGGAATTTTAATCTTGGTGAGAAGATACCAAGGACGTTGTGAGGAAATGAAACTCTACATCCTGCAATACTCTGAAAGTAATAGGAAGGCAGCTGAGGTGTTGGTATATTGAAAGTTACTGAGCAGACATTTGTAGGAATACAAGCTTCGTTAGCCCCATTACTCACTGAGAAACTTGTGTAAAAACAGGAGTTAGTGAGAAAAGCCCAAGAACTCTGATGGGTAAGACCTGATTCCCAGCAGAAATAGATACAGATTTACCTTGGTAATCTTCAAAGTATTAAACTGAGGAATGTAGTTAATGGTCTTCTGAGAAAGCATAACAAAAAGAAATGTCACCTTATGAGGTCTGTAGGATGTGATGCAAGGGAACTGCCTCATTTTTAACTCAGTTTTATTTCAGGTATGCAAATCAAAAGTTTTCTCTTATGTTGTTTCCCACCATATTTTCATTTGGAAGCCAAGGAAATATAAGGTGGGTGATCAGACTGTAAGGTGGGAAAAAACCTAGCTGGATCACCAGACCCAGAGATTGGAGGTTCAGCATCATATTATTCAACATCTTCATCAAAGACCTAGACAAGGATGGAGTGTACCTTCAACACATTTGCAGATGACTATAAACTTGGAGTCTGAATTACAGCAAATGGCAGAGCTTCCATCCTCAGTGACCTAGAGAAACTTGAGGTATGATATAACAAGGACATTATTAGATTCAGCAAGAAAAAGTGGAAAGTTCTGCACCTATGGCAGAATAATCCTAAGCCATCAGCGCAGGATGGGAAGTGTCTAGCAGAGTAATAGCCCTACTGAAAAAGGTTTGGTGATTGCAATGG
The DNA here is from genome assembly GCA_025448015.1 of Bolborhynchus lineola. Lineage (NCBI taxonomy): Eukaryota > Metazoa > Chordata > Aves > Psittaciformes > Psittacidae > Bolborhynchus > Bolborhynchus lineola. The sequence goes on from JAOEHX010044387.1 coordinate 11,554, forward strand.
TCTCCAAGGTAGAAAATAAGCTGCTGAATGTGCTCTTACCAGGAGCTGGGTGGATTGCAAATTGGACTACTGAAAAGCGTGGTGAGCAGATCAAAGCAAGCTACCTTTCTCTTCCCAGCACTGGTGAGATTCCACATTGATGAGCACTCAGTCCAACTCAAAAATAACATAGAGAGTAGTGGCTGTGAAGTGCAGAGGTGGCTAAGGGCACATAGGCTGTCCATAGGTCCTCTGGGCTTGTTTAGTCTAGAAAGCAGAGGCAATCAGATCAGTCTAATCTAAGCTAAGAACTACATGGAGAGGAGTTTCAGTAAAAATCAAGCTAAACTCTTCTTGGAAGTGAAAGATGGCAAAACAAGGAGCAATCACAGAATATCCCCACTTGGAAGGGACCCGTAAGGGTCATTGAGTGATGACCTAAAACAAAATCATATGACTTAAGAGCATTGTCTAGATGCTTCCTGAACTCTGACAGGCTTGGTGCTGTGACCACTTCCCTGGTGAATCTGATTGCAGAGTAGTTCTGGACTGTTTCACAATGGCCACATGCTGTGACTTTAGAGGTTCAGATGACTTAAAAAAGAATAATGATATCACCGTGAAGGTAGTAGAGCACTGGAAGAGGCTGACCACAGAGGATGTGGAATCTCCATTTCTGGAGATCCCCTAGTCAAATTCACAGGGTGGGCCACAAGTAATAATGGGGACACTAGGAATGCTTCAAGCAGGAATGTGAACCAGAGAACTCCAGCCCTCCGGACACCATTTCTATGAATCTACTGAAGTTGTGTTTCTCCAGTGAACACAGTGAATCTCAGTAGGAAAATTAGCCAAGCCAATAATTCTTTTTAAGATGGGATTTCCCTGCTGTGAAATTAGGTCCTTTCCATTTTTAGTGCATATATATTGTGTCCTATCTTTGGTTGAGGAAATGAAAGCAAACCACAGAGCTTGTTTTAAAGATTTGGAAGTCCTACCTATGAATATATTGGAACATAAACTACCTCAGCTAAGGTGTAAATTGGAAATAAAAAGGACAAGGAAAAGGTAGGGGTTTAATTAAGGCAAGAGTAGTACAGTGCTTGGAGAATAGGGTCACAAGCTCTTCAAAGAAAAATAGGACCCTTGTGACCTGTTCAGATTCATTGAAAATGTTAATAAAACAGTACATAAAGGTGACTCAATTGACATAACTTTGTGATACTTCTTTAGCAGGAAGTCTCAGAGAGAATAAATCTCCACACCGTAAGGAGAAGTCCTTCAGTCGATTAAAAATCACTGAAGTAAAAGAAAACATAATGAGGAGAAGGATTCTTGTGTTTCAGTCACCCTGGATCACTTTCATCAGTGCAGATGATGTGAGGTATGGAGCAAGATTAGCCTGTGACACTAGGCAGGCTTGATTAGTATGACTGAAGAGAATCAAATGGTGCCCTTAAGATATACAAATGCATTAACACTCTATGTACTGCAATGTAGTAACATGCTGCAGTAGCCTATGGTAGCATTTGCTGTTGTTTTGTTGTTGGGTTAGACCCTAATGCAATGCAATGTAAATACAGTGTTTCTCCAAGTAGTTGTCTCCCATAGGAGCAGCTTCACAACAGTAGGTGGAACTCAATTTACTACTAGCAGACATGGTCAATATTTGTTAAGTTCACTCCTGGGCTTTAATTTCTTAGGGTTTGCATGAAGAAAAAGGATGTGATTCTTCATTGCTTGGACTGTATATTGTTTAGTGTCTGAGAACAATACAAAATTGGATTGACGTGCTACAACCGTGATTTGACTGTACTTCACTGCCACTTCAGATTGTCTGTGTAAGACCAAGACAGGAAGAGCAGTCTCAGAAACATCAGCATTATGGGCTATGCAAGATTGTTGGTCTTTGTGCTCGGTAGTTAGAAGAAAGAATGCTTGTTCAAAATACTCAGGTTTCAAGGATAATACTCTATTTACTGAGCAAATTTTGTGTTTTGGACTTACTTTGTCTCTTTTTGCATAATATAAATGAATTTTCTCTCCCCTTTTTTTATATATCCAGAAGTATATAAGTAAAGGCAATTTAGGTCAATCTACTCAGGGTCAGAGGATGTCATCCTGCTGACTCTTAACAGGTGTCTAATTCAGTACACAGCATGCACAAACACATCAGTCACATCAGCCAGAGACACAAATTTGGCCTTCCATAAGACTCAGATGCAAAAAAAGAGTCTGTTGCTCGTCACTGAAAGACAAGTAATGTATTTTTGAATGCATATATATCCAAAGCTTTACCAATTCAGAGCAACTTTAGATATCCAAATAGTGCTCATAAATAGATAAGAAAATTCAAGTCTCTTTCTGTTTCCCCCTATTGTGCCACAGAATTGTATTTGAAAATGCACCCAGTTTCAGACATTTGTTTGACTGGTGATGGCCAGTGGGAGGTTGGCCATAACAGATGCACACTGGCACAGGCTGTTCTTGAAGGGCAACAGGCAAGAGGTAGGACAGTTGTTAGACTGTCAAAACTTTATCAAACTGAATTTTGTGGCCCCAGGCTGAGCTGATAGGCATTTCTACATGTGTTTGATAGATGACACAGGTATGAGAGTGGACAGATCCTGTAGAAAGGAGAAAAGGGAGAGTAGTTTACAAAGTTTAATTTTAAGCTACTATATTTAGTGCATAACTTAGATTTAACCATGGGTGGAATGGCATAAAATCTCAGCTAATTCTTAAAAGGTCAACAACATGTTCCTTTAGCCTAGGGCCTGATACGTGGTTGAGATGAAAATGGAATGCCAAGGTAGTTCTAATAAAATTAACTTGGATTTTGTCTTCAGTTCTGCATTCTCCTGCTTTCATTTTGCCTATTCTTCATCCCTTTTGTTTTCTCCTTCTTTAGGAGGTCAGCATCTTCAGATTTCCCCAAAACCAACTCTTTTCTTACCTCTTCAAGGTGCAGGTACTCATGCTGACTTGAATGCATTAGACCCTGTCTGTTTTGTTGTTATTGATCATTCCTGAAGATCAAGCACTTGTTTCTTCTGTGATCTTTTGCTTCATGATTTCTGTCATTGCATATGCAGAGATCTAAGCCACACTGAGATTTGCTTTAACTTTAGCTGAACAGTCTTAGATGCAGCTTAATAACCAGTCTGGTTCTACAGCTGTTGGCTTCCTGCGTAAGTAAAGCAGCCACCTGCCAAGCGACTTTATTTCCTGCTCTTTCCTGTTTAAGACACATTCTCTGTATTCCTGTTTCTTGCATCTCTCCTCTTTTCTTCTTTTCCTTTATCAGGTAAAAATTCAGAGGTTCAGCTGAGCTTTAGATAATTCTTACACAGATGAAGCATCAACCCAGTTCTCCTGCAGAGTTTAACTACTTTGCAAAGTCAATGGAAACCAATACATACCTCTGAAAACTTCCATCTGCAGTAGGCATCTCCCTCATTTCATTTTCTAGAGAGTTTCACATTTGTGTATTGAAGGTACACTGCTGTGAAAATCTTGCTATAAATTTGTACCTGCACAATCATAATAAAGACAAGCGAAAGTCCCTCTGTGTTTACCTGAAGTGTTTGATTTTTCCACTGATGGTACACACAGCTCTTTCTATAGGGAAACTGTCCATCCAGAAAGAATGAAGATGAAAACTTGCACTCCCAAGGCCTCAGTCTGCAGGGCACTTTCCTGCAGTCAGTGACTGAGAGGTCCAATTGAACACAATCTATATTGATCTATAGATCTTGCTATTCACAGAACATTTTCAGGTATGCAAGGCTCCTATTTCATTTTCCCTGAAACTTCTGAGTCTACTGACGCAAACAAATAATATTAAATGTAGCATGTAACTGATGAATCTACTAAATAAAAGGCAGAATTTAGGCCACCTCCTAAGTAAGGCTGAATAAAGAGGCAAGCAAACAGAGGGTCACACTTGCTAATAAAAAAAAAGCTTCATGGAACTTGTATCAGGATGAATTTATTTATCTTGTAGTGATAGGACAAGGGGTGATGTTCAGGGTGGGTATAAGAAAGAAGTTCTTTACTGTGAGGGTGGTGAGGCACAGGAACAGGTTGCCCACAGAAATGGTGAATGCTCCATCCCTTGCAGTGTTCAAGGCCAGGTTGGACAAGATAGTCTGATGTGAGGCATCCCTGTCCATGGCAAGGGGGTGGTAACTGGATGATCCTTCCAGTCCTTCCCAACCCTACCTATTCTATGATTCTGTTATTATTTGTGTGTTCCTGCTTTCCTTTCCACTTTGGCAATTATTTTAAACATCATAAAAAATTGTAGGGACAGCTTAGGCTAAGTGAACTTTGGGACATTGGAAAGAAAATTTTACTTTACACTGATTATTCATATAGATGTTTATCCCTTTGTGCTGATAAATGAAATAATTCTGTTTAGCTGATATTTGATATCTGCAAATTAGCTGTGGATTATTTTTCTCAAATGTGCTTTTTCTCCTTTTTCTTTCCCCCCAGATTAAAATAGAAGGGAAATGTAGATGGTGTTTATCACAGTGGAGGAACATTCAAGACTGGAGAGGTTTACTTTGTAGCATGAGCAATGTCACAAATATTTCAACATTCACTGGCTGAAGAGGGCAATTTTAGTCAAAGTACAAATCAGGAAGTTAGAAAAGGTTTTTTGTTTGTTCACAATCAAGGAAATGTACTGAAGAAATGAACAACACTTTATAGGAGGCACTGCAGCATGACACCTCTTTTCAGTGTAGGATGACAGAGGCTTCCTGATTGACGTTTGAGTGGGCGCAACATAAAAAAAGCCTTGCTTTTAACTACAGGTTGCAGTGTTGTGACAGACTTTGGATGTCTTCACCTCAGAAAGTATCTGGGGAGGGAGATGTCTTTTTATGTCTCTGGCCTGAAATTTGGGCCAGGATCCAGTTCTGCTTTTCAAGCACAGCGCTCCCACTATTTTCAACACGGATCTTCCATGGGATTCAAGTATGTAATTTTCATAGGTCTTAGTGCAAGCAGATTTCTTTTAAGATTCCTAGGTCTATCCATGCTTTAATGCTTACAAACTTGGTTACTGCCTCAAGCAAGTTGATTTTGAGTGCTCATAATGTCATCTGAAGTGAAATTCTGGAAGTTAATGAAGTTTAGTAGCTACCTAAAGTTACTCTGTAAGGAGTCCTAAGTCCACTGCTCTGTCTAAATATCTGAAGTGCAACAGCTTTCTTCAGTCACTGCAAATAGAAAGCACCCTGTTTTCTAGTGTTTTTGTCGCAGGAACAAGAAACTTTTAGTAGTAGTAGTCATTAGTGTCACTGTTGTTGGTGGCAGTAGTAGTGTGGTGAGGAGGTGTTTCTCATCTTTTTTCATCATGGCTTAGCTATGATGAAAATCATTTATTTCCAAAATAAATCTCAAGTCTTTGCAGTGGAAAAGGGAGAAATAATTATAGGTTAGAGATAAAACCGAGATTGGAACTGAGGTGGGAAAAGAGAAACATCTATTGCTGTGTTTAATCTGTACCACACTGCAATCAGGAATGCAATAGGTCAAATAAAAGAAGACAAGAGGAAGCATAGCTTTGCATCCCAAAGAGAGGAAATGCTTGCCTGAGAAATGTCAGTCTTGACTTTGGATATCTGCTCTCACAATAGCTACTATGTTTTACCTTCAGGAGTCACTGGATAAAACACAGAATCTGTATCTTTAGCATGTTGCTCAAATGTCCTTACCGCAATCCAGAAACTAAAAATGCCCTTGCCTCAAGCTGTATCTCTCATATGACTTCTCATACTGTATGGTTCACAATCGGCTACAAAACCTTTTTTTAGGCATAATGGAACATAGTAACTAGAGCCTGTAATCTCTAAGCCCTTCATCTGCCTGAAGGCCTGAAGTTAACTTAAAGGTGGAGTGTGACCTTCATTCTCAATAGATCTTCATCTTTACGTAGCATCTTTACATAGCAATTGTTCACCATGATATTCAGTGTGGAGCAAGCACAAAAATGAATATACAGTATACACTGGACCTTCATTTGCATTGCCACCATGCTCATTTTATGGAATAGGGCACAAACAGGGCAAACAACAGCGCTAAAATCAATAAGGGCATAACATCCAATGTTGTCACAATTTAAAGAGCCACAAGACAATCTGGTTTAAATGAGCACATAACAGATCTTATAGTTAGCCTAAAGTGTAGTGACAGACTCATGGAAACAAGCTTAAGCCATCTTTAAGACAATCCAGGCTTTCCGGTAGCAATGACACCATGAAGCCTACTGTGAACAACCATCAGTGTCCCTGGACCTTGGGCAGATTTCCCAGCCTGTGCTGCTCTGGCGTCCCACTGGGGTCTTGAAGGCAGCTCAGATAGTTAGTTGGGTATATATAACCTTTCTGGGCTGCACTGCACATTAAAAAACCTGTGAATTCCCCCCGAAATCCTTTAAGGAACTCAACCAAGAGAAAAATGCAACTAACAAACCTTCCCACCAGGTGGCAGGAAGCATCAGACACTGGGGTGACTTCCACATCAGGCATTGTTATTTTTATTCATTTTCAGCTTGTGGGAACCTTTTGTTGTGGTTTTAAACTGCAATATATGCATTCACACTGAAAATGGCTTTTAGAAGGAGGTAGGGACTAAAACTTGTGAAGACCTAGTGATCTCCAAGAGAATTAGCTTATAGATAAGGTAGAAACATAGTTATGGAGCAATTAGAGACTCTTAAGTCTGAAAGTCCACTAGTTTAAGTATTTGATCTAAAAGTTCCTTTCTTTATGTTCTTTTCACTTATGTCTGGTTCCTGCATTCTAGTCAGGGGCAGTCTGGTCATTGTATGACAGCAAGACAGTGGGGATAGCATTGATGTCACTTATGGTTTGGAAATGGATGTTCTTTGACAGTAGCTTGGCATCACCCTGTAAATTGCAATGTATAAAAAATTAAGAGAGATTATAAATGATTGAATTGCAATTGGCATATGAGTAAAGGTTTTGGCAACAGCAGGAGGGTGATGGGATAAAGATAACTTCTGGCAGCACTCCAGAGAAAGCTCTGTGCATGGAAAGAGGCTGAAAATCAGTGAGAAGAAAAAATAACCTCAGAGTCAAGGGCAAATCTTGGAATTTCCATCCCTGAAAGCAAAGTGAAGAATAACAATCACAGACCTAGAAACATTGGAGACATTGGACAGCAATAACTCTTTATCCATATTATGCCTTCGGGCTTTGAAGGGTTCAGTAGGAAAAAGTTATGGTGTAGGCAAGAGATTGACAGAACTGAGACAGGCAGATAAATGGGAAACTGAAGGGTGGAAGAGTAAGTCAAGGAAGATATAGAAATAGGTGTCATCCGAGGAAAAGTGATGGCCTGTATAAGCCATCTGTGGCCAGAAGCCTGTAATAAGATACTTTCATGAATTTTTCAGGATATATTATCTGGAGCTTTTTCAATAGTTCAATCAAATACCAAACCTTGATCTCAGTATTTCATTTTTTGATGGAGGCTGAATTATGGCAGACATCTCAAAATCCTTACATGTAATAGTCACCAGAATTGAGTTTGGCACATTTTACAGTTAGACAAAAGGGTGAAATTGGGCCAAGAGAGTCCCTGTTGTAACCAGGTTACTCTAGCAGACTTATAGACAGGGTGTCATTGCCTCAGCTTAAAATAAGAAAGGGTAATTACACATAGCTCTTACAAAGGATTCTTATCTTCAAAGAGCTCCGCTATAATGGCTTAATTTTTACAAACACCCATAAAGAGAGAAACTGAGTCAGAGACTTGTCAGAGGTTAGAAAAATAGTGATGTCACACAGAGGATTGAAGTCTAATTCTCAGAGTTTTGGTCTGAGATAGGTAGATTATACCTTGCCTGATAATGACATAGAAAATCCTCTAAGGATGTGGAAATCATTGTAGATTGCTGGTTTGAAGTTAATACAGTACATGTTTTTAAATGTCATCTGATGCTCAGGAGTTGCCTTGCACTTGAGCTGATTGTGATAGTTGTATATATACATCAATAAATTGTAAAGGAGAAACATTCTCAGGCTCTGGACTTCAGCTGTCCTATTATACAACAGTAAGATTGGGATCTAAGCACACTGCCTTTCCCCAAAACTGTTTGTGGGCATGGGTCAGGATTTGTTATGCCTCTGGGACCACAAGCAGTTTGCATACAGCTATTCTCATATGAAGGCTTGGAAGACCTAATAACACAAACATGGGCTTTTAATGTTCCTGTTAGCCTCTGAACAAGGGTCACTTTTAGATAGATTTAGATGAGTCTTGATATTGGCTATGTATGTATTTATACAGCTTTTCTTTAGTAATGTTCATTAGTCCTGAGTTGGCACAAGGAGGATAACAACAGAACACTTTTATCTCCTCTTTAAAGTACATAGTTGCATTAGGGGTCAGTGTTGCATTTATGCACACCTATACTTCCCTAAACAAGTCTGTGTACTTCCCTGAGGTCTCACCCTAGAATACCTACCCATTTTCTCCATCTCGTTCTCCAGAGATTCTTCACCCATCTCTGTGACTAAAACCACAATAAGAGGCAGCTCCCTGGAGACCACCATTCGGGACCAAACAAAAGTATGAACATTTGTTCCTATCTCTCCAGCTGTGGTGTGCTGATCCTTGTTTTCATTCTATATAGCAAAAAAAATGATCATGGCACTGGAGTGTACTCAAAACATTTTTTTTGTTGCTATGAAATAGCACCTTCACCACCTTCACCATGTCACAAAAATAGATGTTGTCTTGCATATTCTTTTGAGATACTCCTAAAAGGTGGCATAAAACCTGTGCAATTACCAACACCAAAAATAAAACCCCAAATAATTAAAAGTAAAATAAAATAGAGCCTCCTGCATTGGCTTTGTCTCTCACTTCCAGCTTCTCCCTTTCATTCTTCCTAGGTAGACCTGGTTTCTCCTCTGACAACTCGAACAGTCACTGTATTCTGCAGTCTCATAGATTCAGCACCAGGCTTCAAATCTGTGCTTATGCCTCAGTTCTCTCTCTCCTGCTCTTTGCTTGTTTATGATTGAAGCGTGTGATTGTATTATTTACAGTAAGCCTGTAAAGTGCTTGTGGAAACATTTTCCTGGACAGAATATCTGAACCAAATAATTGCATTTTAAGTACCTCTCAGTTTCCTTGTGGGAGATGGAAATGAGCATAAATATGTAATTTACCTCATCTCTTATTTCCTTACCTTCATAATATTAGACAGGAAAAAAAGTTAAAATTCTTCTGACTGCAAAAGCAGAGGTCATGTACCATTGAGTATTAAGCATGTTCTTGCATGGATCTGTGGCATTCAACAAGACACCCAAACTCCATGCCTGAAGCTCATCATTCAATGGTACTATGATGCTTTTCTACCTCAAAGGATAGAGCCCGAAGCACTGAGATGAATGGCAGTGTCTCTAAGTTAAGCCTTATTAGTACTAGAAACTGAGTACTTAATAAGGCTGAGCCTCTTGAAAAATACAGCTAAATGCTGAGAACAACGGGAAGGGGAGAAATAATGCATTGTTGCTGTCAACAATAAGATAGTCTATAAATGGACACTTGAAGATAGCAGTGAAGCCCCTCATACTCACCATTTTAGACTCAAATGTAAAGACAGTAATATTTTCAAAGGGATATTCGCTCCAGAGGGAAGTACCTTCAGGGAGACAAAGGGGAATGACAAGAAAATGAGGAGTGTGGATCTGTCAAGGGACTAGGAAGGACAGAAGGGTTGCTTCAAGACATGATGGGGTGCATAGTCTGTGAAAGTATCTCCATGGGTGTAACAATTTCCTTGTGAGATGCTGGGCATCAGATCTTCATACTCTGTATCTGGCTGGCTGATGCAATACCCTGTTAGTGAATGAATGCAGCATAAGTTGTCCATCAAATTTACTATATGCGTGTGAGATTAAATCCTGCAGGCAAATAAAGGGGATGCTAGGAGTGGGTGGTTGAAAATGTATCACTGAACATGTAAAAGGCAGGTTCAATAGCTGTGAACATTATTTTGTTAAGCTGTTAAAGTGATGCTGGCACGTCAGCATGTTAGAGCAGGGGCACACAAAGAACCCTGGGTTTTCTTCTTTTTAAAGATTCAGTGGTCCTGGCACTGTCATTGATTCCGGCAAATAAAAGCCCTCCCTAACTCATTAACTGTTCTGCAGCGCATGTGGCAGAGGGAGTAGCTGGTCCTTGTGAATTACAATGCTAGGCTTGCCAAAAATCCCTGTTAAGCTGGTGGACAAAGTCTGGTTCTGTTGTTTTCAAGAACCTGTCAAGTGCATCTGAGCCATTTCCTCTATAAAAATGAGTTATCTTGCAAAAGACTTCCCTTTTGTCATAATTCCCATATATAAAGTTAGATTTGTTTATAAATGAGTTGGTTTGATGTATAGGCTACCACAACTGTCTGTGTTTTTTCTAGATACAGTTATTAATGCAAAGCATAAAAAACCAAAGGTTTATTTTTATATCACAGAGAGTTTCTTCAGGAAAAAACATATAATCCTGTTCTTTCAAATTATGCCATTCCTTAAGAAGAAGCCACATTTCTAATAAATCTCTTATCTTTACTGAAATAAAAGAATTTTAGGTAATATATGCAATTTATGGAGGTGGGTTTTACATTTGAAATATGAACATTTATTGCCTTTCTATTTGGTTAATAATACAAATGGCATAACTATAATTAAATTCACTCTTCATTATCACCACAAAGAACAATAAAAAAAAAAAAAGACTAATATTCCTGGAAGTGGTCACTGATTTGAACTTCTGATTTGAATGTCATCTGTTATTGATGCATGAGAAAAATCTTTAAATGGCTTAAAAGACATGTTTTTATCTGAAAATGAAAATCAGATAGTGCCAGTCTTTGTAAAGCAAGTGTTCTCACTGGGGTAACCAAACTGGTTTGAGTATGGATGGATGGATGCATAGATAGATAGATAAAAGTTTTCTAGCTATACCTGTGTGTAAAACCAGTGGCTGTGTAGCTAGCCATCACATATGGAAAAGTAAGTACAGCCGTCCCCCAGCCCCAAGAAAAAGGTGAAAAAGGAAGAATGGTAACATGCATTATTGGCTACGGTATACAGTGGCATAATCTATATGTAATTAATTACTGTATCCTCCCGTATAGATCAGCCACATATTAGAATTTGAGATGGCTGAAAGTGATTTTAATCTCATTCACTTTCAAAGTCAGAGCCCTCTTGCAATCAAAAGACCCTTCCAGGACTGAGGAAAACAGCAAAATATAGTGCTGAGGGCTGATAATTCACATTTTGTTGTAAGTTATTAGTCAAAATGTAGAAAAAGGAGGATTGGAGTGCTTTCATGACTCCTCTAAAGTGAAGCTTATGCTAGCAACATTTGTTCTTACATGATATAAGCTGGGCAGTCACATTTTTGAACACACTGAATCCTTTTTTCAGTGATAGTGAAACATTTCTTTTATACAGATTCTTTTCTGCTACGTGAATGCCCACTTTTCACACTGTACCATGTTCTTCTGTCCCAAAATAAGATCTAAATGGATCTTTCTGTCTGATTTTTGTCTGAGTGATTTGCCTCTCTATTTGTCATTGCAGAACTGAACTATAAAATAATGAATGGAAATAAGTGAATAGAATATAAGCTGAAAGTACCATTAAAATAAATAGTATGTGATGCTTGTTGTACTGCTATTGCATGAACATACACTTATATGCCTGCTAGTTATTTTAAACAAGTATTGTCATGGAAAGGTCCTAAATATCTACAAGCACCTTAATTAATAAGGTTTCATACATCAAGTGGTTGGATATTTTGATCTTGGTAAAGAAGTGTTGGTGAAGAAGCACAGTTCCACAAAGTGAAGAAACCTGACAAATAATGAGTTGAAGTAATAGTCCTAAGTCATCAGCCCAAAATCTTACCTCAAAGCGCAGGATCTAGTAGCCTAGTAGCACATGGTACCCAGTAATACCTTTCCACAGCTGTCAACACTTCCTAACTTTGCAGACTGGGCTTTTAGCTCCAGTCAGTCTTGAGTGTGCCTGCCATGGGGGCATCTGTCATACTGAAGTCCCACTGTTGCCTCAGTGGTGACAAGATACTAGATTGGTGTTAATCATGAGGCAAAGGCAGCAACCAAGGGAGAGACAACATTAATCATATGCATAGATAGCCTGCTGAATGCAAAATGGATGCAAAACCACTCTTAAATTCTCTTCCATATGCTGTTTGCAGTAAAAGATCTCCCCCCTGCCATCTACCTGTAACCATCACACTAGAGCTCCTCTCTTGTATAGTCCATTCAATGCCTTCTGTAAGTTTTTCCACATAGGAGGAGTAAGATGGAATCATGTCATGCTCCAGCATTGCATTATTCTGCACAAATATTTCAGTAAAGTAAAAGCTTATTGTAATAGAAATTCTGGTAGTCACTGGCAAGCACCTGCAACACATCAAAATGAGAGAAAACACAAAATCAACATGCACCTCAAATGCTTAGGAAGATATGTAAATGGCAGAGAAGCTACAATCAGAGATATTGCGAAATCACAAGCATCAGGATGAAAGGACTGAGTTTGTAATCTAGTCATCATATAATGATTTTCTTCCTGCTGCATAGCTTGTTAATTGCAGATCTATCAATTATGGTACTTGAAAAGCCTCACCTCCCTAGTACTCGATGAACATTTTCAGAGGCCAAATGTCACTCTCACCTCCTAGCAGGATAAAGCAGATCATTGTTGAACATTGGAAGTTTAATGCCACTCACCAGCGCACCTTTTTTGGCATTTTGGAAGGGGAGTCTTTTCACTACAGGACTTTGATGTGGATCTACTCTTTGCACTGCCTTGAGATCTCAGTATAGATTTAATCTAGTTTCATAATCTCTCTGGGAGAAATTCTGAGCCCATGGAGATTAATGGCCACCTCACTACCTTAGTTCCCAGCCTGAGATAAGGAGATGGCACACGAGGGTATTGTAAAAAGAAATTTTGGGCTACACATGTACCTTAATTAACAGATGCAGAGCTCCACTGTAGAGACTGCTGCGTTTAGTCATAAATGAAAGTGCTCCCGTGTATGTTGCACAGCTCATAAAGTGCTTTGGGGTTTGGAAAGTAAAAGTTTGAATAAATCAATGTGTTTTTATTGTGCTATGCAGCCAAAATTATGTACTTGCACTCAAAGTCTGGAATCAGGGAAAATTTGAGTAGGGTCATTTCTTAATTCTCTTATTAAGGCAGTGTTCACTTGCTTATAGCATTATATTTTTGAGATGCTTTGACAAAGCATATCACTACCTTATATCCCTATGTCAAGAATCCCATCATCACTTGAGCATCCTCACATTTCGCAAGCAGATGTGTACTTCCCATGAGCTGAGCGCTGAGGTTTGGCAGACTATAGTAAACATCCACTCAGTATGTGTATGGGAATCTTTTTGATAGATGGATGAAGAAAATAGGTAATGTGTTTTCAAAAGGAAAAGGACATAGCAATTCTACAAAGCACTGTAGAGGCTCTTTGTTCCTCCAGTATGCATACAGTTTACAGCAGGATTTTACTAGTGATTCTTTGTCTAATTACTGTTTGCAGCAAACCAATTTGTTTTATTCCTAACACTGGAGTCAGGAAGAATTCTCTATATTCTGTGCTTCTGAGTGAAATTTGTATTAAAGAGAAAAGAAATAAATACTTTAAAAGCTCCATTTAAGTAACTCAGTATCATGTAATTTGTATACAGGGGTTTGCTGCCTAATAGTTCTTCCCTTGATTCTGACCTATGGTCTCAAATGGACCTACCAAAGTCGGTTTTGACTATGTCCTCAGGGTTTCTTTTGCAATTTTAAATTACTTTGAATTGTCCAATCTAAATTAGAAGTATCTCAGAAAATCTATCGAACATAAGTTCTCCCACTTCCTTTGTGATACCCTCCCAAGTCTGTGTTTGTGCATGTGTGTTTTTCTGTGAGTAAGTAACATAGAGGAAAAAAAGCCAAAAGTGTAGTTTCTCCTTCACATACACAACACCCTTCTCCTCAGCTATCCTCTGATTTTGACATAATGCTGGGACAGTTCCAAGGAGGCTTATTTTCTTGTATTACATTTAAGAAGGATTTTCGGCAAAGATTTCATGACACTTGAACATAAGGTGTATAAGAGTATGGTGTGTCACTCCTTAAATAGCAAATAAACCAAGGTGAAACACACCAACGTACTTTTGTGAGAAAATAGTGAAGCAGAGAAAGAAGCTGGGAAGAGGATAGCATGTTTCCTCTCCTGACTGTAATTAGGACTAGAAGAAATGTCATTTCTAACGCAGGAAAATTGATTCAAATCCCTTGGTTTTTGTCATCACTGGCATGGGAGTGAAAAGGCTAGTTGTCTTCCTAAGGTTATTATAGAAAGTAGTACCTGAAGTATATTCATTCCTTACCGCACACTACAGCTATATGTTGGTTTAATAACATCTGAAGTCAACGGCAGCTCTTCCATGGACTGCAGTCAATGCTGGATCAGACACTTGCTATCAGAGAGAGGATTTACAATTAATGTATAGCGTGGATAAAGTGGAACATCCACAATTACTCCTCATTGCAAGTCATTTGTTGTTTTCCTCTTGTGATTCAAGGGTGCTGAAGAAAGCAGGATGATTCTTACAAGTCACTCCTAACTTTGAATTTCATGATTCATTTCTACAGTGGGAAGGAATTGCCTGAAACCACATTAAACCCTTTCAAAGGAAAATGAATATAACCCTTTCTCTCACTTTTCTTTTGCTTTTGTCTAAACCTGGGGAAGTTATTTTGGGGCTTAGGTTTTTTTGGTGCTTGTTTTTTGTTTATCTGTAAACTGTTTTTCACAGAAAGGAATAAAAGTCTGAACAGTGGAAACCCTGTACATTATAGAATCATAGAATTGTTAGGGTTGGAAAGGACCTAAAGATCATAAAGTTCCACCCCCCCTACCATGCCACCAAAGGCTCTGTCCAACCTGGCCTTGAACACTGCCAGGGATGGAGCATTCACAACTTCCCTGGGCAACCCATTCCAGTG